>VVHJ01001920.1:0-15950 GCA_015107715.1 Tylochromis polylepis
CCCCCCCCCCAAAATTTCCCCCCCCCCCCCCCATGCACTCAAAAACGTCCATGCCCACTTGAATATTTAGGTGATCTTCACACCAAATAGTGTTTCTGTATCATGAACAGCCTGAAAGTCAACCAGAGCAGATATTTATTGTAGCATGATGGGATTCTTTAGGTATATACACATTTAAATTTAATTCCTGTGCAAGGAGATGATGTGCTGCTAAACCATTTGAAACTGAATCACCTGACGCTAGCAAAGGTCATTTCACAGATAGTTTTCTCCTTGTGTCTGTCCTGGGAGACCTATTGATTTGATAAAGTGTCATATGGCTCATGTACTATTACAGGTTCCCATTAAGCACCAACCTTTATGACCCCCATGACGGTTAAAATGGGAAAACAGTCTCTTGACAAGACAAGTAATCTGAAGCTGCGCTGCACCACTCATGTTGTAAATAGAATAGAATAGAATAGAACACAATTTTAAATCTGCGGTTTGTTGAGCACATGGAAAAGATAAGAAAAGCCTTCAAAATGAAGGCTTTCACCATTTCCTGTTGTTGTCTGTACTTTGATGGAGGAATGGATGGAATCAAGGTTTTATATGGCAGCTGTAAGGGGAGTCCTGCCACAGTGTCTTTATTCTCTTGAGGGAGATAAAACAAAGCACGACACACATATCAAATGGGGTATGATAAAGAACAGGAGAAAAAGAAAATTGAGGTTGGGGGTTATGTGGAAACAAAGGTGGAAAAAAGTAAAGTAGACAACATTTATGAAACTTAACTTAGATGTTTCCAGGCAGGGTCCAAAGGGTCGAGATTTACAGCTTGAGGCACTCGAGACCACTTTGGCAATTACATAAATGCAGACAAACTGTGAACCAAAGACATAATAGACATTGCAGTGATCATGATTTGCACAGTAAGGTTTTCTTGGTGTGAAATTGTAACTCTCCACTTACATTAGGCGTATTTGATAAATTCTTCCATATATTACCATTTTGAAACCAATTAATGTGAAATTATTTTCCTGTGCTGATGCATTCCTGTTATTCATTTAGTCATTTTTTCATTTCATGTTAATCTGTCAACTTTTTGTGAACAATCTCCACATTTTACTGCATTATGCTTCATCCAACATGGCGAGTGGAAAGATGAGAAGGGAAGTTGTGGAAGAAGTTGCTTCTCATCTTTTATTCCTCCACTGGGTGTTCAGGCAGACTTGTCTGCTTTAATTTAACACAACTTTCAATGTTGTCAGACAGCTCCTCCAATGTTTCGCACTACTTAGAGAAAAGGAAGAAAGGGGTGAAAAAATATAAAGTAGGACAAATTAATTGAAATTAATATTTAAATAGATTTTCTTTTGCATCCAAATTGTGTATTCAGCATTTGCTCTTTTTGTTGCTGTGGTCTCGTTACACTGTTCTGGTTCTCTGTGTGCAGTTCACTTGTAAATTCAAACTCCAAGGCAGTTCAAAACTTTTCTTTCCTATCTTCAGCATGCTATATTTCCACGTAATGTATTTGCCATTTTCAGTGCAGTGAAGAGAATGAAGACAGGCAGAAGGGCTATTTTCTAGCAAGTGAGCACATATGGGACATTAGCAAATGGAGAGACACAAGGATGAGACCATTATCGTCCCTGTTAAGAACGTGTCAGCTACGGTTAAGAATACATGTGAGCATGCATACGTGCAGGAATGCATATGCACATACTTTGTCAAGCAAAGTGTGTGTGCCTGCTTGTGTATAGAGTAAGGCTGTTCTGTAAGCCTTTGCAGCTGGGGTCATTTGCATGAATTTGGCTTGATGGAATTTCACATTAACTGGCTACTTGCCCTCTTATCTGAGAGTCTAATCCCTACAGACTCATCCTGCACACCCATCACACAGCTGCTAAACAGAGTGGAAAGGTTGGCGGGAAGACGCAAGTAGCAATGGCTGTGGTGGAAAAACAGTGCATCTATTTGATCCAGCCCTTGATGGCTTGACATTTCCTCTTTCTTTGTGTGCCTAACCTTTTTTGAGTATTCCCTATATGCAAACTTGTATTTGCAAGATCCTGACCTGGGCTGGATTCATCATCCTTTCTTCCTCACTACACCTGCCATTGTAAAAGTGCCCAAGTCCAATTCCTGACACCTGGTTAATAGTGCATCTAGTCTGTCCATTGAGACGGCTGTTATTTAGTGTGAACAGTTGGCTACTGTGTCTGTTACCAGCTTCCCTGCACTCATCAGTTTCAAGTAAGATGATATTATTGTTTACTGATATTATGAATAGGCGTATTACTCCCAACCAAAGACTGCAAATAAATGATGGATGCACCTACATTTTGGTTTCATCAGAGGCAGATATCATCCCTAAGGACGATGTATACTCATGCAATATTGGCTTGTCTATCTCACCCTAAAGCATACCCTGCTTTACTTTACATTATACTCTAATGTGTACTATTTCAAAGTGGAAATCATGTTATACAGTTAAGTCCAAACTTTAGGGGACAAAGACGCAATTTTTGTAGTTTTGTCTCTGTGTACAGTGAATTTTAAATCAAACAATCAATCTCCTTTGCAGTCATTGACTGCCAAAAACCTAGAACCCATGAACATCACAGAATGCTTTAGTTCCTCACTTAAGATGCTTAGCTAGGCCTTTACTGCAGCCACATAAATTGTTGCTTGTTTATAGGTCCTTCTGCATTCAGTTTTGTATTTAATAACTGTAAAGCACATTCTGTTGGTCTGTTTTTGCACCCAAAGGCCCTGTGCTTGCAAGTGGGAACAATGTACAGTGTTTAATAAATGAAATTTATCAAACCTCAAAAGACAAATATTTTAGAAATCTGCCAAAAACTTGTTTAAAACTAAAAATACATTGTAATTTATTAGGTGTAGATTCACTTAAAAGAAGGAAAAAAGAAAAAGCTATGCTCTAAATTGTTTTTGGTTGCTTACATTAACTGCAAG
Organism: Tylochromis polylepis; assembly: GCA_015107715.1. NCBI lineage: Eukaryota > Metazoa > Chordata > Actinopteri > Cichliformes > Cichlidae > Tylochromis > Tylochromis polylepis. The sequence goes on from VVHJ01001920.1 coordinate 2,965, forward strand.
ACACATTAAGTCTAGGAAGCTGCATGTGGACTTGAGTTAGGAGTCCTCTTTTAGTTATATTTTTTCTTCAACATGTGTAAATCTCCTAATAGACAAGGGTTGGTTTCACTCACTATGAGCAGGGCCCAGTGTGTAGAAAACAAATTGCTGAGTTGTTGAAAGAAATTATTTAAAGTTTAAGAAATAAATAAACTTGGCACAGAAGAATGATGCAAGAAAGCTGCAACAGAAAAGTCAATTTGCACATCCAAAACCTGATCAGAGAGCTCATAGACCTTTTGTAGCAGCTGTCACTGAATGCATCACAATGATAAAAGTCACTGACTCGCAGATAAAGGTGTGGTAGCAGTCAGAGGGAATTTAAAACAGCGATCAAATGAGCCATTGCGCAAGTTTCATGTTTAATATGTGCTAACAAAGACCTTACTAAGTTTCCCTTTGACACATAATGGCTCAAAGATAAATAGTAACCCAGTTAAAAATTGTTTTTTTTAACCAGACTATGTGAACCTCGCAGAAATGGAGGCATGGTGCACAAAAGCTGCAGATTAACTATCTGTTAATTTGTTATGGTTTTTAATGACTCTGCTTGATGTTCTTTCTGTGCTTTGTTTTTTAATGATTTTATGTAGGACTCAGACATAGTGGCCTCACCTTACACCACACCACTGAGCCCTGGTTGTCTCAAATTCATTTCTTAGTTGTCTGTGTGGTCTTTTTTCTTTTTCTGTATTTTGAACTGGTTTGCGACATAAATGGAGATTAAAAATAAATATTTAGCCTACTGAATGGGGTAAAATATGAACGAATATAAAGTGTTAACATTCTCCCTACTTGCACTAACAGATTAACCACAGGCTAAGCAAAGCAGTCATATAAACAATTGTGACATGTATAATGATAAAAAATGTGACAATCAATTCTGGTTTGACTAGGAAAATCTTTTTTAATTTCGAACAATGAAAGGTATTCAGGCAGCATGGCCACCCACTGGTGGTATGATGTTCATGGATATTTGCCCTTTAGGAACTATACACTTCCCTGCTCGGGTTTTCCCTCCCTTATCAAATCTAAGGAGTGAAATCCAGAAAGGTATGAAGGGTGGTGTTGTAAATGGATTCACTGGAAGCTATCTGGAATTGATTTTATGCACCTATAATGAAAGAGCAAGAGTTTAATGAGACACGCAACACCTCTGAGAGTGAATGGTGAGCAAATGATGAGAAACTCCAACTCAGTAACATGGAACAAAACACATAGCTGCAGCTCGGTCATGGCTTCCTACTCTAGTACTCGAGGAAGTGTTTTCAAACAATCCACATACTCAGATTACTTCATGCCTGAGGATTATCAGCGATGCTTTACCTAACTTTTGCTGCTCAAATAAAGCTTTCACTGCATTTGTGTATCCTTGCTTGTTTCACAGCAAGTAATTTAACAATGTATGCTTGCACGAAAGTCAGTCTTCACTCTTGGTGTCCTTGAAACCTGGCAAGATCTGGACAGACTACTATATTTGAAATGTATGCTCAGCTAGATTGATAACTAGCTGCTAGATAGATAGATAGATAGATAGATAGATAGATTGATTGGTCATAGGTGTATATTGTGAGTGTTCACAGTTGTGTTGGCCCCGTGACAGATTGGTGACATGTCCAGGGTGTACCCTGCTTCTCACTCTATGACAGCTGGCTGCCCCATCACCACTCCATCCCAAAACCTTGACTCAGATAAGCAGAAAAAAATGGATGGAAATTGCTCTAACCAATCTAACAAATGTGCTGGTTGGACAGGGAGATTGTGTGTTTGGGATTCCTTGGATCAGAGGACCAGGCAGGTGGCCTGGCAACATTTAGGGAAAAGAGAAACAATATTCTGGTATGGTGGCAGCAGCAGGGTTGGATTAATTGGGACCGGAATGAGAAAATGTGAAGGGGGGCGGTAATGGCCTCTGGTGATGTTCAGTATTTGTGCTTTGAAGCTAGTGTGTGTTGAGAAAGCAATAACATTTGGCTTTCAAATCCCACTCACCAAGCATAAACACACACAGTTCCACCCAGTCATAATCCACCTGCCATACACACAAACACAAAGTGAGAGCTTCATTTTTCTTTAAAATAATAATGCTGGCCCAGCAGTTCAGCAGGCAGAGGTCATTCCCATATTGGATGGTAATAAGGTTGAGCTTCATTCCATAACTTTTTTATGGATTTTATTACTTTTCTGCCCTTTCCTGACTTTTCCCTATAGCTTCCTGAACCTGTTTATGGTTCGGATCCCTAAATTATTCATCTTCAGTCAGTCATATACTGTTGTTGCGTTTTTAGGTTCATAGATCTATATTCCCGGAAAAACTGAAATAAAAAAATCTGTTTTGCTTCAATTCTTTTTGATTCCCTGTGACATATGCATCATTTGCACGCTGAGCTCAGCAGTCTGACATGCAATCTGGCCTCGCTGAATCCCCCACTGTGCACAGCATGTGTGATGGAGTTTATGTTGTCGGTGCACTGGCATGTTTGTGTTTATGTGCAAGTGTATGTCCAGAAGTTTTGCATGTGTGTGTACGTGAAGGCGCCCTGAGGTTCAGTCTTGTTATCACTTTAACTCCATATTATCAGATCCACACTTCAAAGCTTTCATGTTACTGGCTCGATATAAAACAGCAACACCAGGGAACACAGCAGCGGCAACAACAACACTTGTTTACATGTTGTGATCCCAGAAGAGTCTTGAATGTGAAGGTCTGGCAAATATTTCAGGCACTTAAACATTAGCAGGCTGACTTTCTCTCCATCATTGGGAGTTTCCTATATATACCAGGTGGTGCTCATGAAATGGGGTGCACACATCTGTTCTAATGGAACAGTTTAATTGCTTTTCCAAGAACTCTAATTTATTTTAATGGTGAAAAACATATAACGTGATCTGATGATGTAAAGCATGAGAATGCTTTTGAGGAAGTGTTAGAAATGTAAAACATATTTGGACACGTTTGAAATATAAATTATATGCCAGAAAACACAAAGCCTTTTTCTGCCCACAGGGGGAAATCTCTGAATTTTGCTGAACATCTACTTTCACAGTCCTTGGATTGCTCCAGAGCATGCTGCTGCTGTATTTCTGCTGTGTACACAGAGCTCTGCTTAGGTCTAATCTGGTCATGTATGTTTTACTGTAAATCCATGCTGTAACAATCTTAAATTATTAATGTTGATAATAATTAATAGCAACTATAATGATATTACAGTATAAATTAAAAGTGTGTATTGTAAAGTTACCATTGCCTTCTCGCCACTGCTGTACTCTGATCCATGATGATGTATCAGAAGAATACCAGAGCAACCAGATTTCTAATTAAAGGGAGGTGAGTGACTTCTAATTCATTATAAACAGATTATACAATGTCTCTCATGCTTACTGTGGATCTGTTGTATTTAAATGTGTGATATAAATAAACTGACTTAACCTGACTATGTTTCCTGTAAATTCATGAATAGGTGCAAGCCTAAAAGTGATTTAGAGATTAAAATGTTCCTCCATGACCTGAATGCCAAAATAATTGTTTTACACCTGCATTTTTTTTGTTTATAGTATTGAATTTGTTTGCTGCATGTTTAGGTCCTTTTTATTTTGGGTTTTGCCTGCCCGTTAGGTGTCCTTGATTTTCCTTGCCCTAAGTTATCGTTGTTTGTTTGTACCAATATGGCGCCAGTGTCCTTCTGCATTGTTTGATGACAAATAATGACAAAATGTTAGAGATGATGATATGTCAGATGTTGACATTTCAAGGTAGAATTTTAATCAGTTTAATTACAGTAAGATGGTGTTTTCTGGTCTTATTTCAGTGCCAATTAGTAAAAGCAAAGATTCCAGTGAAACCAGATGGGAAGTTAAAAAGAAAGACAGATTTTTGCCAGCACTTATGTGGTAACGTCACAACAAAATTAATTTACCAAAGAAATATTGTGGCATGCAGAGAAATCTTAACAAAGAAGCACTCAGAAACATTACGCTTGCTATTCAACCCCCAAGCTGGTAGGGGGAGCTCTTTATTAAAACACTTGCCGGTGCTACAATGTGCCTCAAGGGTCAACAACAGCACAACAGAACTCACTCATGGTACAGCGCTCTCTCTACAAAACAACAACTATCGGTGGCTCTGTATGACAGCATAACACAACATTCAAGGTAACAGTTAAAAGTAACGTAACCATAAACAATAAAACACGAACATCTAAACAGCAGCACATGTCCCAAGGCATGATGGGAGAGAACTAACTGCTCCCCCAACACGCCACAATATGAATTCTGCTTATATGAAGTCCTTTAATGAATGTTCGTTAATGCCTTTAAGATTACGTTTACACTACTCCGGATAAATTTGAAAACGGCGTTTTCCTCTAAAAACGCTCTGCGTCCACACTATCGTTTTCAATCGTTTCCGAAAACGCTTACCGCATGTACCGCACATGCGTGAAACGTAAGACGATTCGACTGCGTCATTTCCGTCTGTCGTTTATTTACTTATTTACTTTACACTCCCTCTTCTTTGAAGAAAAGCTATCTGGAGCATGTACAAACTGATATTAATCTTTAATAGGGCCGTCAAAATTGAGAGCAAACAAAACAACTGCTGTACAATGCCGTCCGCCATCTAGTTGAATTGGTCACATGACTGCATCACATGACTAAAATGTGTCATCGTTTCCAAAAACCTCCGTTTTTGCAGTCCACACTGCCACACGAAAACGGCAAAATCTCCACTTTTGCCGGAGTTTTTAGAAAGAATCGTTTTCAGAGGCAACATCTCCGTTTGTGTGTAAACGAAAGGTGCAAACGAAGGGGAAAGTATACGTTTTTAAGGGAAAACGTATATGTGTAAACGGGGCCTAAGTTGTTGTGTGTTTCAGCCTTGTATCACTAATATGGATAAAGGGCTGGCTAGTTATGGTTTATTACTTTTTAATAACATGCCTGTTCCTAACCTAAAGTCCTGGATTCAAATATAGCTTTCCCCTGCACTTTTGTTTATTTTTTTTAAAAAAAAATTTATATTTTGTATTTTTGCTCCACTATACTATCTTCAGTGTGTAGACTGTGAGTGCACACAGACATACAAATATACACAAACCTCAAGGGTGTAGCTAAGGCAAACAAAGCAAAACAAAGGAGGGCCTGTCTTGCAGAAACAGAGTGAGGGGGATTAACCTTTAACACAGTATGCTTTATATAGAGAGGCTACTTGTCTCCCAGCCAGAATACCTTAAGCTTTTATGCATAACACACACACTCACAAAATATATGAATATATGGGATAAAGACGCTCTGTTATCACAAACCTTCCATTCCTATCGTTACCCTATAATTTACACGTGCAGGATTCCCTCTTTATTTTCATTTATGTAATATTCCCACTAACTGAGTCTAAGTGTCTTCTCTCTAAAAGTGTCTGTGTGTGTTTTTGTTAAACCAAACTCAGTTTATATCCACAATTACACTTTTGCATATCTTCTCCACCAAAATATAAATTCTAATTATCTAACTTCTACAACTGCCGAATAAAAGTATATGGGCTTTCGTGAGTCATGAAATTCACAGACAAATGGAACAAGGAGGTTAATGTACCCTCTTTGTTGCACTTACAAATTTAAACTGCCACCAGTGTTTAATGGTGCATTTGTATTAGGATACAGTTGCAGCACCTGCTTATAGTATGTTAACAATATTATTCAAAACCTCCACTGTAACAGCTATAAACAATGTCTGATCATGCACTTTCATGTTTTATATCAATGAATAGATTTTAAATTTTCAAGTTAATGTGTTTCTTTAAAAGCTTGTTCAAAGTGCTGCCATTGAGGTGCAGTGCTTTCATCTCCTGCTGTCATGGACTGTTTCACTCATTTCTATTCCCATGCCCTTTTAATAAGTAATTTGAATACTAACGCAGTGCAGCAGGCATATCTCAGTACAGTACTTTAGTGTCTCAACATGTTCTACACAAACACACACACAAAATAATGTATGCACAAGAATAAACATTGAATAATAGACGTGAATAATAGACGTTGCACCTTCTTATGGTCAGTTCTCCCACGAGAGAAAGCATCTGCAGTAATTCTTATTAGTACCCCACGATATTTTTACTTAGCATTTCATTATTGTTGTTATTGAAATATATTTAGTCCAAAAATACTTTTTTCATGTCTTGTTTTTCACAGTTTTAATTACACAGTATTTAATTTCCACTTAATTCACTCGAGGGCTAACCACGCTCAAAACAGTCTTATGAAAAATATCTTTATGTGTCTGGTGAGAAATGTGGTTATATTATAACTTAACCATACCTATTAGCATTAGCTTGGTGGTCGGTGGCATGACATTAGTTACAGACCAAAATATATTATTAAAAAACATTTCTTATTGTCTCAGTGAATAGCACACAATGAAATACACTGCAAAAATTAAGGAAATGTTTAATCATCACTGCACAACCCCAAAACAGTTAAATTTCAGGGACATCACGCTGTCCAGTCAGGAAGCATAACCCAGTGTGAATCTGTTTCACCTGCTTTTGTGTAAATTAAAGTCACAACAGGCACAGTGGAGAGACAACAACAACAAATTTCCCCAAAAAGGAATGGTTTTGCAAGTGGTGACCACAGACCGGTGCTCTTTGCCGTTATTTCTCCTGACTGATTTTCCTCTAGTTTAGATTTTTGCTAGTCCCCTTGTCACTGTGGGTAGCATGGAACCATATCTGCAGCCCATTCAGACTGCACAGGTAGTCCAGCTCCTCCAGGATGGCACAGTCCTAAGGGCCTCTTCAAGGTTTTTGGATGGGGCACGTTTTGTGCGAGGAGGAACAGGAGGAGCACTGCCAGTCCAATAAAATGACCTCAGTCGGGCTGCTCACCTGCATGTTTTTGATCAAACTGTCGGAATCAGACTCCATGAGTATAGTATGAGAGGCTTTAGTCCAGCACCATGCAGATTGATTTCCATTTGCCACCAAACACCAAAACTGGCATGTCTGCCACTGGCACAACGTTCTCTTCACAGATTAAAGCAGGTTCAGACTGAACATATGTGACAGATGTGAGGGGGATGCAATTGTAAATGATACGCCATATGCATTATCATCCAGCATGACCGATTTGGCAATGAGTCAATGATGTTTTGGGGAGGTATATCCTCCCCTAGGGTCACACAGACCTCCACATGTTAGCCAACAATATCCTGGCTGCTGTTAGATCCCAGGATGAAATCCTCAGACACAGTATCAGAGCTTAAGTTGGTCCTCTGGGCCCATGTGAGGCCTCATGTGTCAGATTGTGTTGGCAGTTCCTGGATGACAAAGGCACTGGCCCTTGTGGCATCATTGTTTTCATCTGAGAACCTCTAGGGTGTTGTGTATTGGTTCATCTCAGCCACAAAACAGTGTTAAGGAATGTCCAGGAGCTAATTCAGGTCTAGAAGGGGATCCCTGCCAGGACACCATCCATCATCTCAACAGGAACATGCCCAGGTGTTGTCGAGTGCATACAGGCACATGGCGCCATAGATTGCTACTGAACCACCTTCTGACCTACAGTGGGGCAAATATTTATTATATCCCCTGCTGAATTTGTAAGTTTGTTTACTTACAAAGAAATGAACTGTGTATAATTTTTATGGTAGTTTCATTTTAATGGAGAGAGACATAACAGCAAACTAACAAATTCTGCAGGGTTTCAGGTTATTATTTCCCCCAACTGTAAATTGAGATGAATTTTTGTTACTTTGACTGTTTGGTGTGATTTTGATAAAATTTATAACACTGAATTTATTAATAATAAAACACAAGTGTGAGGGTGAGATTGACCACAGTTATATAATACAACAGAAGGAGGAATCTTTAGAGTTCTTCATTTTTTATAAAAAATAAACAATAAATGAATAGGAAGTATACATTTCAGTCTGTGGCATCATCTCTACATACCAACTACATCAGTATAGTTTTTTTTTTTATAATAAGAGGCATATAACTGTACAGTGTGGTATTTTTTTTTCAGTCTAACCCTTCAACCAAAAGGTTTATTTTGTCAGGTCCACCTCCGCAAAATAAAATCCCCCCCCCCCCCCCCCAATTTCTAAGCTGTATTTCAAAATTTCAAAGGATTTACCTACCTTCTCATCAAACAAATCCTGAACCGGTTTTATTTTTAATTAATGTAGCCATGTGAATTAGGATGATGCCAAAATAACTGAATTTCAAATTATAATACTAAACAAAATGAGTTTGTGCTTGATTTCAGGAAAATTGTGGTTGTAGAAGAAAATGGTTTTAACAGTACTCCTGTTTGCATACATACAACAGTAAAATCTCTTCAAGACTTAAATGCACCACTCATTCTTCCTGAAATCTTGGCTCAGTCCTATCAGTTGGAGTTTATCCACATAACATCAAACAGTTGGAACTTCAGAGAATGTCTTTGTTGGTCTCACAAAAGAAAAAAAAGAAAAGAAGAAGAAAGAAATCAGAGCATGTTTCCTAAATCACAGATGGAAAACATGCCCCAAATTCTTGGTCATGGTTTTAGCTCAGATTTATATTTAATTTCCTCCCGCATTCAATTTTTTATTCCCCTTTTTTATCTGGGACCAAAGACAATTTTATGCCACTATCTAAGAAAACCAAAGCTTTACTGAAAAGAGAGAGGAATATACAGATCCTCGAATAAAATGCAACACTGTATTTGCCTAGTCCAGTAAGATGCTTGGACTGTTTGATGTGTCCGAAGGCTAAGACTCTTGCTAAAGATAGAATTTATTTTCTTTTTGACTTGTCACTGTATGGATATCCTGGGCCATTAAAAATGTGGCATAGTGACTATATCAAAGCACTAAGCTAAATTCAGCTTGTAATGTCCTGGTTTAAAGAATAAATGTTGCACTGAAAACATCAGATTTATATTTTTGTCTTAATTTGCAGCTGGCAGTAAAAAAGCAGACAACAATACTGGATGTGTGTGGATGGTTTTTACAGCAGTTCTCAGTTATTATTTGTGTTTGCAATCATTCTGTGAATAAAAGTATTCAATAAATTCAGTATTCACAACAATAGACCAATAAGGATTAGATGTGATTGTGTTTTATGTGTAGACTCTTCTGTAGTGAATCTCTCACATGGCAACAAAGCCACACGTTTGCCTCTTTCCACATTATATCCCCACAGATTTATGCAGAGCCTGTTATATGGAGAATAAATAGTCTTTTATTAACACAGAGAGCAAAAAACTCACACTTAGGCAGAATGAAAGAGATAAAGACTGTAACTACTACAAAATGGTGGCAACTGTTCCAGGGGTGGGAGGTGGAGGTGGAAGTAAACATTTACATCTTTCAGTTGCTTTCAGTTCCTTCAGGAAAGCTCATACTGGGATCATGGCCTGAATCAACACTATATTCTTTGGTGACATGGTGGCAAATGAGGTTATGGCATTTTCTGTTTGCAATTGAGCCTCCAGCAAGTGTCAGCAGTGTCAAAGATTCAAAGTCACAGTGTTCTTCATCCTTAGAAACCACATATGATTTCCAACAAGTGCAAACTCTTTAACAGCTCTCAAGTGACTGCTTTTTTTTTTTTTAAACTAGTGCAACTATGTGACCTGTTTACAATAGTTAAATGAATATTAAGCGCATGTCATGTCAGAGCACTTGGTTAAATGATTTACTGTACAGGTCAACATGTGATATTTTACAGTACATGAAAAAGAAAAGACACCAGTTCATCCTTTTTTTTTTACTGGTCAACAACCATAAATACCAGTCAACACAGTGCTCTCAATACAATACACTGGATATTTCATAAACATTATTATTCACTGTCCCAAACAGCTCTTATTACATTACAGATTCTATAGTTCAAAATGAACAGGCAAGACAAAGTGAGAAGTTCCTAAACTGATGAATAAAGAACATATGCTACTTGTGTCAAAGCAATAACTTTTTGCTCAGTGCTCTGTTGATCTACATGAACAAGAAAACAAGAAGATTCACAGTGAAACATCTCATTTCAGTAACTAGACTTAACATTTTTACAAGGATGTTACATCATCAGAAGTAATGTGTGACTTGCTTATTAGCTTTAAAGGTAAACAACGGGTGTATGAACTCAGACTGAGGTGGTACAAGTGGACTTATGCATACAGGAGAACAATATTTAACAAAGAGGACTGTGGTGTTTGTATCATTGGAGAGCTGATTTTAATGAACAGCAATATTTACACTGTTTCACGGTAAAGACCATTAGTAGTGTCTTCCCCTTACTTATATCTTAATGTAAAAAAAAATTATACAATGCTGTCCTTCACTTTCTCACTGATTTTCTGTGTTCTGAGTTTTTGTTTGTATTTTTTTGGTTATATTATTTTTTCCTTTTAAAGATAGGACCAATCTATTTCTTACATCAAGACAGAAAGAATGAAAACATTTTTTCCTGACCTTTATGATGTAGCATGATGCAGGTGCTTTGCATTTATTTGCACCACATTTTTGAAGTTATTTTTTCTCATTAAACCCTGCAAAGCTCGCCTCCTATTCAGTAGATTCGGTTGGCTTGGGACCACAAACATTTATGCCCTTTCCACTGTCCTTTCTCTTACACTTTCTCTCTCCCTGTTACACCTTCCTCATTCCTTCTCTCCTGCTGTAATCAGTTATGTGAAGTCCTTAGAAACAGCCTCGATGAAGTTGGGTGCTGACAACAGGATTGTGAAGGTACAAATGATTGAGAAGAGAGAAAACGCCACCAGACACAGCCGGTCCACTACTGCCGCTGCAAACTTCCACTCGCTGCAGATTGCCTCAGCCTCATCCTGGTCCCGGAACCTCTGAGCTATGTACGACACCTCCTCCAGAATACGTTGGATCTCTGGTGGGGGGAGGGCCACTCCCATCCCCAGGCCTACAACACCACCACTGCTGACATGTGGCTCAGCCTCATCACTGGGGGAGCTGTGGGCACGTCCCCCAAGTGTTACCCCAGAGTCACTAGAAGGTGGACAGTGTGGACTTTCTATAGGATGGTAACTGCCAAAGTAGAGGCTCATGGACCCATTGGAGGTGCCTGAGGGTGGGCAGGACGTCTGTGACATCGGCACAGTAAGGCTTGGTACTGTTCCCATCTCTATGGAGCTGGTGCTGGAGTGGTGGTGGGAGGTGTGACGATATTTGTAACCCGGCCGCTTGCGCTCATCGCCAGGTTGTTTCATACGGAGAAACCAGGCGCACCAATTTAACAGAACCACCCGAATCTGAAAGAAGAAAGGGGAAATCAACACACAGGCACCGTTAATGTATTCATTCAAACAGAAACATGATGATTATCCTTTAATATAAGCTTCAGTCACTCACCCACTTAGGCATCTTCCCGCCATGAGGGTCATGGTGGTGAAATTGCAGGACTATAACTGTAACCACCACAGACATTCCCACAATCATCATGGTGCTGGCAAAGTACTGAGCTGTTTAGTACACACATACACAAACACACAAAAAAAATCAACAAGGATTAATTATATTTTCCCAGAGTTATGTATGAGATCAATCATTCTATTACTTGAGGCGTGTTTTTTTTTTCCCCCATTACCCTCTTTTTATTATTAGATGCTCATAATTATTAGCATTTAGAAACTGACAAGACTGAACAAACTAAGATGATTTCACACTCTATCATGAAAGGAAAGGAATTCTCCTCAATCTACAACACGCTATTTTGCCAAAGGGAAGAGATGCACATTTGAACTCAAGCTGGGTGAATAAAAGCAGTGCAAAACAGTGCAACAAAACAGAGAGCAAAGGTAAATAAACCAAAAAACAGAGGAGAGTGGGATAGCTAGAGAGAGAGATACCCTTATCAGGAAACAGTAAAGGAGGGGGTAGGATAAGTGTGTAGGTGGAGTTTTATTGCTATTTGTTAGGATATGTTTTAAAAAAGGATAAAAAAAAAGAAGAGGGTATGGCCTTAAAGAAAAGAAAAGGACAGAAAAGAAGGTTATAGAAGAAGTGGAGCACGAAATTAGGCAGGACACTTAGGAAAGTGTATATCTAAAGGTAAAGTCAATAACAAAACAATTCCAAAAAATACAGTAAGGGGACCCAAACCACATTGTTATTCATGACAGAACAAACCAAATTAAGAATTAATCAGAACACAATCAAAATGAACTATTCAAACAAGATAAGACGTAAGAAATTAGCACACTTACGTATTTTGTGATTAAAGGCTGGCAGATAATAAAAGACTCATGCCCTGACAGCTACAGTAACTCAGGCATATATATATTACGGAATGCCATTTAGGAAAATATTATATTCATATACATACATATTACAATAAAGGTCTGAATATAAAAGAATGAAACTTGAATATGTGGAATGAAATCTGAATATATGAAATGAAACCTGCATATATAGATATATATTAAAAAAAATCTTCTGAATATATTTAATGATAAGTGACGTCAAATTTGTTTCCATTTTTATCACTTATCTTGGCCTTCCTCTTTGAGATGTAGAATGGTATAATGACCCCATATCATGTGCTTCAGCATCTGCTTGAAGTGTTATCTCAGTTGACAGATAAATTCCCTCAAGAATTGTGCATAATCTTCTCCCAGAAGTCCTTATTTGAACATTATTCACTCAGTAGTGTGTGTGTGTGTGTGTGTGTGTGTGTGTGTGTGTGTGTGTGTGTGTGTGTGTGTGTGTGTGGCCTCCATGTGCCTGTATGACCTCCCTACAACACCTGGGCATGCTCCTGACCGAGGTGGTGGATGGTCTCCTGAGGGATCTCCTCCCAGACCTGGACTATTAATACAGTTTTGAGATCCCTTCCCGGATGCCTTAGCGCCCACTCACATCCTGGGCCTTTTGACCTCAGTAAATCACATGACAGGGTGGAACCTCGTTTTCACAATGGGTTCAACCGAAACCTTGGC
>VVHJ01001922.1:0-11085 GCA_015107715.1 Tylochromis polylepis
ATGGGGTCTAAAAGACATGTTGATGGTTTGGAGGAAGTAATTATTGAAGTTAACTCAGAAAGGTCAATCGGAGAAAAGGAGTCTAAATGAATATCAATGGTACTAAAAGTAGCTGTAGATAATATTACATCTATGGGATGATTATTGGTAATTTTTTCTCTGATGATAAAAATTTTATTTGTAAAGAAGTTCATGAAGTCATTACTAGTTAAGGTTAAAGGGATGGTTGGCTCGATAGAGCTCTGACTTTTTGTCAGCCTGGCTACAGTGCTGAAGAGAAACCTAGGGTTGTTCTTATTTTCTTCAATCAGTGATGAATAGTAAGATGTTCTGGCTTTACGGAGGGCTTTTTTATAAAGCAACAGTCCAAAAAAACAGCTTCACTTTCCATCTGTTGACCCCCGTGTAGCAGTGCAAAGATGGCGACAGCTAAGGGCCATGAATGACTCACCTTGTGCAGCTTGTTAGTGAGCTAGCCCAGGGAAGGACATTCAGCTGCAGTGTCCAGGGAGGCAATGGCGGGCTAATTCAATAGATAACGGCACCAAGCGAAGCTAATTCAATCAGACTGTGTGAGCAGCACAGAGGAGCCTAGGGCTGGACAGAGATGGACAAGGCAGGATCGGGGTAGAGTGCAGCTTTTTTTTGTATGTGCATGTACTTCACTGTGAGTACAATGGCTGGAGTTTTCCATCTGAGTGATAATGACCACTCAGTTCGGAGATAGTGTCCACACAGAGGTCACGGAAAAACATAGCTGTGACAGTGAGCACAGCAAAAATAGGAGATTTACTTTTAATGCACGCACTCAAAACTCACATCGGTTTGCAGTGAACCATGATGACATGTCTCCTGGGGAGCGAGGCCACAGCAGAGGAGGTTGAATGGCTGTTGGAGAATCTAAAGAACATGATTCTGATAGTGCACCCTGACTGTCAAGATGGGTGCAGGCACAGTGGAGTTGGTATGTTGTTAACTGTTATATCAGACTACTACATAAACAGGAGGGTGTCTAATGAAGACTCAACCAGTGACTGAGGAGAATTTAGAGTAAGTTTCTCATAAGCCTTCATAACATGACATGGTGGTAAATGTTTTTGAACCCCCCACCACACCCAAAGTCTCCCTCCCCATTTTTCTAGTTATTCCTGCTGTCTACTAATTTTTATTTTATTCCAGCACAGTTGGTGTGGTGCACCTACAATTTTGTTGTACATGTACAATGACAATAAAGAGCTATTTTATTCTATTCTTTAGGTGGTTGTTAATAATCTGGATGAATGGTATTCCTGCAGCAGCCCTGCACCATGGAAATTTTGAAGCTTCTTCGCTGCGTTAAGTTGTGATAAGGAGGAACCTTCCCCATTTTCTCCAACACGCATATTTTCTCCACTGTGAGTACAATGGCTGGAGTTTTCCAAGTGAGTGATAATGACCACTCAGTTCAGAGATAGTGTCCACACAGAGGTCAGGGAAAGGCGTGGCTGTGACATGGTGCCAGGCAAAAATAGGAGGACAGATATTCACTTTGAATGCACAGGCACAGACACTCAAAACACAGAAAAAAACCCCACCATGTCAGTTTCCAGTAAAACATGACCACATGTCTCCTGGGGAGCGAGGCCACACAGCTCAGCCCAGTTCAGGCTGACAACATGATGTTATTGTAGAGGGTGGGATCGGTGTACTCTCGTGGTCATAGCACACCCTTTTCAGAGTGGCCTGGCAAACATGATGAGAAGTGAGAATGCCATTTTGAAAAAAATGACTGGACGCCTGTTCTGTTGTGATAGAGGAAGGACAGAGGGGCTAATAATAGAGGAGGAAGAAGAGAGAAGAGGAAGAAGAAAGATATGCTTCAGAAAGCATTTCATATAGAAATAAAAACTTTGAGTATGAAATAGCACAGATGATTCAGTCTCTACACTCAACAAGGCAACACATAACTATTTTAGCCACAGATGATGAGTAATGTATGTTAACTTATTACTCTTAGCTTTGTTAAAGGGAAAACCCAAGTGGCGACCTTTAGAACTGAAAACTGAAGCCTGTGCAGTGTAGTTCCTCTAATGCCACATTAGGCTGACTCCTGCTGAAGTACCCAACTTAACAGTTTATTTATTTATTTATTTGTCTATTTTTGGGTCTACATTTCCCCCTTTTGTGACAACTGCAAAGGGGGAACCATCCTTTTACACTGTCTCAAAGCTCACAGTCATGTATTATTAGTGCCTTGGCTGCCTATACTGACAGGCACCCGGGTGCCCACTGGTGACTGTAGCTGTCTGCTAGGTCTCACCTCCTCTGATATGAATCACTAAACCTGTGCAGTTCCATTGCAATAATGTGAGAAATAATATGAATTCCTTTGTGGTTAATTAAACTAACAGACCATCCTTGAAAGCTGTGATTGAGTACTAGTGCGTAAACTCCCTCTATTCATGTGCTCTCATTAGCAGGCCTGTGTGCACCAGTACTGTGTTTCAATTAATCTTTCTGAATGAACATTAGCTGATAACCTCTCATGCAATTACAGTCTAAGGACTAAGTCTAAAAAAATGGTGACAATCAAAGCTAAAACCAAGAAGCTACATCCATGTAAATATTGTATACACAGTCTAAGAGGAAGACTGGCCTCAGTCTTCCTCTTAGTTTATGTGGTATTTGTTTCGCATTAGGTTACATATACAGTACTTGCTGCTACATTTCCTGGATCTCTGCGCACATGGGACCCGCAACTGAAGTTAGAATGAATGTGTGTGTATGGATAAGTCTTGGAAACAATTTAAATTTTGCTTTGACGAAAGCCTCTCTTAGCAGCATGTTTATCTACTCTTGTTAGGCTCAAGCCCAGCTATGGTTTCTTAAAAAACATACATGGCGTAACACAGTGTGATACACCAATCTAAGAGTAGTTACTGAGGAGCAAAGCAGATATTGCCTGATAGTTTATTAAGACCAGATAGGTACTGAATTACTGGCTCTTGAATGAGCAGCTCAGTGACGGGTTCAGCATTAATAAGGAAAAAGCGACACAGACACTAATCCTTGTTTCACAGACATTTCACGTTATCTAATGATTCATGAATAATGAGGTAAACATTATATTATCTATCACAGCACTTGATTTAAAACTGATTAAGAACTACTCACAGTTCTATTTACTGTATGTTCTACAGTAAATTAAAACTTGAGGTTCTAAAAGTAGAATGGGAGGCAGAGCCTTCAACTATCAGGCCCCTCTCCTGCTGAACCAGCTTCCAGTTTAGATTCTGGAGACAAACTCGCTCTACTTTCAAGATTAGGATTAAAACTTTCCTTTTTGATAACACTTATAGTCAGGACAGGGCATGGACAGGTCATGCTACTACAGGCTCAAGATACCAGGGGGGCTTCCCATGATGCAATGAGCATTTCTTCTTCACTAATGTCATTTCACTCCACAATATTGACCACCCCCACACCCACCCCCCCAACCAGTCGCAGTGGGCAGCTGTTTTTGTCAGAAGTCTCTTCCTGTTAAAAGGGAGTTCTTTATTCCCACCGTTGCACAGTTTTACCTGAGAAAGTGTAGGGATTTACCATTTAGGTAAAGAAGTGGTGACCAGAACTTAAACAACCAAAACAGAAATAAATATAAGACTAATCATAATCTTTGTTTTCTGCTGACATGCACTTTAATTTATGCAAACTTTTTTCACTAACAGCTGATACCAAGGACACAGTGGTGACCAACAGAAGCAAAAAGGGAGAAACAATGAAAACACTGAACTCAGTTTGATTAACAAACCACCTCACACCACATTAACAGAAATTCATCACACGATCAATAACCACGATAATGTTTGGTAACTGCATATGCCGTATGACTAGAAAAGGGAAGACAGAAGTCATATCTGTAAGTGTGTACCGTTTCCTCTATATCAGACACAAAACAGATGGTGCACCTTCATGGTGTATGGTTAGTAACCCTGCATCACTGCACTCTCTGTTTTGGAGGGTTTTATAACCCAGCAGTTAATGTGGCAGACCCCCGAAGTAAACATTTAAAAGGAGTGAAAGTGAGTAAGGAGAGGGTGGATTGTATTTGTGCCTAAGACTAGCAGCTCTGTGATGTTTATATTTCTTTAGATTTTTAATATCAACCTATTAATCTATGCTAATTAAACTCATTATAATACAAATGTCATTAGCAGGATCCATCTTCTGTGAACAATAACTGAACAATACAGCACAGATATCTGTCATCTGAACCAAACTGTTGGAACTGAAGCAGCAAAGAAAAATTGTTGCTACCATGACTAATAGTCCATGTACTCCAGGATGAGGGTGATGAAGATATCATGTTTCTGTAACACAGACACACATACACAAACAACAATGGTAGAACCATGATTCAGCACAGGGTTCCTCTAATGGATTTACAGTAACTTATATGTCGTTTCCTGCAGACTTCTTCCACTTGCATATGGGTCATTTCAAACTATTGTACTAAAAAGATGAAACTCAGGATTTCAGGAAACACCATTTCCTATTCTTGTCATACTGATGGACTGCAAGGCACAGAGACAAGGACAGGGAGTGGGACTAATAAGCAGAGAGTGGTATGATGCCCAGAAACGGAGAGTACACCAGAAGAAAGATGGAAATAAAAAACAAAACAGTTGAAGGGAAACAGTGGTTTGCATAGTCACTTTTGACCTTAGATCAAAAGTCATTAATATGTAAATTTTAGTAAGAAGTGCATCAACGATATTCAAATAGGTCACTCAGGTCAAAGAAAATACACACTGGTGAGAGTAGCAGCCAAAATGTGGAGTCACACTAAAGAAAAAGAGAGACAAATGAAAAGACAGAGAGAGAGAGAGAGAGCGATGGGCCGAGAGGGGCAGAGAGACAGGCCGAGCAAACAAAGAGAGAGTGGCGAGAGGACAGGAAGAGAGGGAGGAGAGAGAGACCGCTGAGGCGGCTGAGAGAGGCACGGGGTTGAAGCGGGCAGGACGGGGGGCAGAGAACGGTAATGAATCAGCAACCACACACTGCAACTGCAATGTGCAAGAACTGGGCCAGTCAAGTGTTCAGCACAGTAGCTCATAGACAGCAGAGGAAAGTGGCTGCTGGTTCAGGTCTTTATATTTCTGGAGCAAGGTTTTTGTTTTTGCTCCATCTTTCCAGCGTTTATTCTAGAGTATCAATAAATGCCTCTGACACAAAAACCAGCAACAAAGGGCTAACTGGAAATGATATAACTGATATTTCCATTTACAGCAATGGAAAATGCCCATTATAGCATTCCAAAGAGCGAGCATGACTTTTAAATAACTTTTTTATGTTTGTACTCCAAACCCCAAAGATTCAATTTATATCTAGTAAGGCGTCCTTGCATTCGAGAAGCTGGAACCACTAAATATTTTTTATGCTACAGAACTGACTGAAATGATTAACATAGATGTTTTTTGTTTCAGCTCCATTAGATACACATCTTATTTAGGAGGAGGACCTTAAATAAAACGGGACTGGAAAAAAAAAATGATATAGGAGAAGATATAATTGGGACAGTGTGACCTGACCCACAACTTATAAATGCACATGTAAAAGCATAATCATGAGAATGAGGGCAAAGACGGGAAGTCCGGGTTGTTATATTCACAACCTCCAGGCCTGCCAGTACAAGCCCCCCTTTCATCTTCATCATCTCCAAACTAACTGGCAAAGTTTTCAGGCTCTAATTTGTTTTGGGTCACATCGTTTAGTGTCATCGCCTCCACCTTAAAAAGGAAATTCATGCAAAAATCTGTCAACCTTAAAGCAAAAAACACTTATTTTAATTTAAGAATCTCACTTTGTTGTCTTGTGTCAGCTCAAATGGCAAGCCATCACTGAATCTGAAGGCCATTGTTCTCACATCCTACTGGCCACTTCAATTTTGCACTGGTGGAGGAAACTGAACTCTGTGAGCTGCAGCCAGTTTTCCTAAACATGACTGCAAACTCATTCACTTTACAGCTAACTTATAAAGTCTTACAACAACAACAAAAAAGCTTGGCCAGCCTACGGAAATTACTCTAAGAGTGCATCGACAAGTTCCAGATCAACAGATCCAATGAGAAAAAAAAAGCCATCTTAATAATCCCTAAGTCTTTTAGTCCTGTTGCGTGTGGTGTAAAACTAACACAGCATTTTATAAAAAGAACATCAGAACAACAGTCAAACATAGTGATGGTAATGTGATGGTCTGGGACTGCTTTCATAAGAATTAGATCATGGTTTAACTACAATGGATGCCACTTTTCTCAGTTGCTTGAGTGAAGTAAATGATGCAAATGATGGAACAATCAATTTTAGTCTCTACAAGAAAATTCAAGAAAAGGAGAATGTCCGACCACCAGTTCATGACCTGAAGCTGGGTTATGCAGCAGGACAATTATCCAAAACATACCATCAACTCCAAAAACAAAAAGAGAGAAGGTGAGAAGGTTTTGGGATGGGCTAGTCAAAGTCCAGATGAATTGGCATGACCTTAAACAGACTCTTCGACCTTGAAAACCTTCCAATGTGGCTAAATTAAAACAAATCTGCAAAGAAGAATGGGCCAAAATTCCTCCACAGCAATTTGAAAGAAGCATTGCCAGTTACCACAAATTCGTGATTGCAGATCTTGTGACCAAAGATGGACAACCAGTTAATACGTTTCAGGAGGGCAATTACTTTTTCATTTAGGGCCAGGTAGGTTTGGATAGCTTTTTCAGCTTAATAAATGAAAACAACATTATCTTTGTCTTGTGTAAGACTGAAATCCAGACAGGGCCAACATTTTTTTCACAGCACTGTTTGCGGAGAGTCTTCATACTTCACTCAAGCAACTGAGAAAAGTGGCATCCATTGTATTTAAACCATGATCTTATTCTTATGATAATTAGTAAACCCATCTAAAATAATACACTCATGGCCTCTCCCCATTAGAGATGGATTATTCTGTATCTCTCTTTAAGAAGAACTCTTGATGACAGAAAACGAAGCCTCAACAGTGAGATAACCATTCAGAGTAGACTTACTATGAGCTGTAACATTATGAGATTATGACACGTGCTGCTGTAGAGGCTGCATGATATCAACCATGTTTTAATAAAAAAGGCTTGTTAATGTGTTGGAAAAATACTACTCTACCCACAATCCAAAATTAAAACAGTGACGTCGCCAACTGACCCCAGAGAGATTTTAACTGTGATCTCTTGTATGAGGTGATACCCATACAGCCTGCAAATTGAGTTTATCCCCCTTTAAAAGTGACAATAGTCTCTTCATGCACATAGACACAAATCAGTACATTAGAACAACTGTGCTTCTGACAAAATCACGTCCAGAAACACATAAAACAGAACACTTATCAAGGCACACAAATTCATAGCTTAAAATGAGGTTGACCTTTTCTAAAACATGCTCTGTCCAAACCTGAAACCTTTGCTGGCTTACACTCGAAACAACAGGTGCTAATGTTTTCATACACACTCAACGCTAGACACGCAAAGTCAAGTCTTACTGCCTTACCCCTATGTAGATATCCATTTTCTTTCCATCCACCCTCTTTATCTGCAGTGTTTACTTGGTCTTGCTTTCTTCAGCTGCTTACTCAAAACCTCTGCTAGAACAGACTCAGAGCAGACAGAGCTGACCAGTTTCAGAGTAAGAGGCAACCTTCCTCAGGTATTTCCAGTAGTGAAATGTACAGGTCAAACGGTGGCTCCCCTTTTCAGATCTTTCCCTATGTCTTTTCCTCATTTCCCTAACACGTCAGTAAGATGCTTTGTTATGCAAACTTTTGGGTGGAGTCCTGGATTCTCACATGGATTACTGCTGATATCCTACAGCAGACACAAACAAAGCCACTACACAGATACATTACATGTTACGTGTCAAACAGCAGGTGCAAAACATCCAAGAAAAGAAAAAAAAATGTATCTGTAACCCCCCCCTTTTGGTTGCTTTTATTTATAATTTTCACACATGGAAACACTGAACATCTTATACAAAGTAAACACAAAATTATTATTTCATTTTCAGTTGAACGTTCAACACAGCCCACTGTTAAAAAGGCAGTGAGTAATTAGATGAAATAAACACCTTGCACAATATGCAAAGCACACTGTTACTGGTTATTAATGACCTTATACTGGTTAATCACAATCTGATACTAGTTATTAATGAACTGGTATTGGTTATTAATGGTTTTTTTTACTGGTTATTAATGAACTTATACTGGTTATTAATGAAGTGTGAGATATATAATGCAAGGGAAAATTTAAAAGTGAAACTAACTCAACATCGATCGATCAGTGATTCGTCAGTGATTTTTCTTCTAGAACAGCCAGAACTTTGAAGGTTGACACAGTAATGAACTTTACAACAAACATAACTAGTTTGTTGTAAAGGATATTTGATAGTTGAAAATGATTAGAATTACTAGGATTTTTTTTAAGCTGGTGATGGAAAATACATTTATTAGTCTTTTGATGATTCAAAAATGGACATATCCTTCAGGACGCTGTTTCTCATCATTTTCTAACAATTTACAGGCAAACTGAAAGAAAAAATGAAAAAAATGAATTTTAAGGAAAAATGGCTGAAAGCCACAGAGCCACAAATGTTTAGAGATGAAGGTTAACGATGAATCAATCACAAAAAGACTTCAGCAAACAGAGCTGGACGTTTACATGACAAATATCCCCAGTCTTTTTCCTCCTTCAACTTGCTCCCATAATCACATAACCATTCCGGGAATCAATAAGGGGAGAAAAGGAGGCGAAGGCAAGAAAGAAGCAGCTATTCAGACAGTCTGTCTTTAGAGGATAGGGGCTCCATTAATCCCCTTCATCAGCAGGGGGGGGGGACCCTCAGCACAGCAGGTCTCCTGTCAATCACCTTCTGCTCCAGAGGTGCTTAGTGAGCAGACCACACACCTGTCAATCCCTGTCCAATCCCCACTGAGTCAGTGAAGAAGGTTGGCAGCTGCCTAGCGACAATACACAAGTAGAATAGCTGACCTTACAATATGCCAACACAACTGACTGAGCATGGAGGCACTTTATCTGAAATGTTCAGCTGCTCATAAAACCAGGTTGTACTCATGGCCCTGTCTGTGTGCAAGGAAGAGGAGGAGGAGAAAGAAAGACCACTTTTAAAAGTTATACATAGTACATGTGAACTTTTTACAAGCAACTATGTAAGCCCCAGAAAACCCACGCAGTGAGGAAAATTGCTCTCTCAGTCAGAGAAATACTGCTACCTGAGTAGGTGTGCAGAATTTCTAAATTACAACAAGCAAAAGAACGGAAGATGATTTACATAGAACAATACATGAAAATGTGAGAGTGAATGTCAACTACAGCGTTTAAATAAAAAGCTCTTTGATGGTGTCTTCAGGCCAAATGAAAAGTGAAGCTTTTTACAAAGACGGGAGAGCTAAATACATTCAAATATTTTAACTTTGATGAAAAATGTATGCGTCCAAAGTCTAAGATTGTTGAGATTCTCCCACATGTTTATTCTAGTAATTCTAGTAATAATAGAGATGGAGAACAAGCTTACTGCTGCTGTCTGTGGGCAGCTCTGTTTGACTTCACTTTTCCATAGAGACAAAACAAAACACGGAAGGGGTTTGGGGAAAAGTTATTGAAATCGTAGAACTTCCTGGAAAGTTCTGAAAAAATGTAATATTACTTAAATCCAATCGCTTGTACTTTGGAAGGAAGTACAGTCATTTAAAAAATAAAGTCATGAGACAATTTAACCTTTACTTAACTAGGAAGTCAGCTGAGGTTTAACATCTCTTTTTTAAGCGAGACCTGGTCAAGTAGGCACACATTACAATGATACAACTTAAAAAACACATAAAACAAAATAAAGTCAAAATAATACAAACTAAGTATACCCTCGCTTAGGACATAAGAGAGCAAGTAACAGCCAGGTGCTGCTAATCAAATGCAAATGATTAATTTATCATCAGCAAGTGTGACCAGCTCTGGTGGCAGTGGTCTGTGTTAACACAATCCCACATTCTTCCAAGAAGTGAACATCCCCAACCCCACGGTCAGACTGTACAATGCTCAGAGAAACTTCAAAAAATCCAAGAAATACATCTCATACTCTAAAGGACTCAGTTAGCATGATAAATCTTAAAGTTCAGTAGAATTAAAAAAAGACTGAAGAAGTATGACATTTCCGGAAGGATAAAGCTTTTTCTCTCTAAAAGGAACATGGCAGCACAGCTTAGAGTTGCAAAATTGCATCTGAACAAATCAAAAGACAGAAGAAACCAAAGTGGAGATGTGTGGCCACAATGGACAGCACTACATTCGGCAACAACTCAACACAACATATCAGTGCAACCACCTCATACCAACTGACACGCACGGTGGTGGAAGAATGACGATTCTGGTTTATTTTGCAGCCGCAGGACCTGGGCACCTTACAGTCACTGAGCCGAACATGAACTCCTCTCTGTAACAAAGTATCCTAGACTTAAATGTGAGGCCAGCTGTCTGTCACCTGAACCTTGCCTGAAATTGGGTCACACAACAAATCTACAACAGAATAGCTAAAAAAGAAAAGAATCAAAATGCTACAATGACCCAAGTCCAGACCCCAACTCGACTGACCGCAAACCACAATAAACACAAGCAAGATTGTAAGAGTGGAACAAAATTCCTCCCCAGTGATGTGAGAGACTCATAAAGTCATACATAAAACGATTACTTCAAGTTATTGATGCTAAATGTGGTTCCAGGAGCTACTGAATCATGGGATGTACTTACTTAGCAGGACTGAAAGGTGAACAAACAGACCAACCTTCCACTTTCACTTGTACAAATATTAACCGTAACGCCATCAGTGGACAAAAAGGTCAACAGTACACCTATGTGTAGGTTTTATAAGACAATGAATATCTATATAAACTATATCTATATATAAACTCATGTCAATGTCATGATCCTGGGTCTGTTGACCCAGCGTTTTTAGTTTTTGTATTTCGATGTTTATGTTTAAGTTCTTTAGGCTTTCTAAATTCATTTCTACCATGTCTAGGTT
>VVHJ01001925.1:0-14801 GCA_015107715.1 Tylochromis polylepis
TAACCGCTTTCTTTAATCTTCGATAAGCCAGGGCTGAGCCAACTCCAAAAAGCAAGAACCCTGTTATCATAGTTCCGAATAGGTAGATGTCTTCAATATCCTCGATCGACAGTCCCGCCAGGCACACGACGCGCCACTTCTGCCACCCATCCATCGTGTATCCGGCAGGGAACGTCCCTCCAGGACACTGTGGTTCTCCCGAACCCAAACTCCTTGTCGAAAAGAGGGTGTCAATTGCAGTTAGCGACCAGTTGATCAAATCCATGGTTGGTCTTTAGGTTTTAGAGAACAAGACTGAGAGACTCTCTTAGGTTAGAGATAGACAGAGACTAGACAGAGACATGAGAGGCCAAGCAGGGAAGATAAGGGAAGGGAGAGGGAGAAAGATGCGACCGCCTTCGTCAAGAGCCAAATGAGAAGACTACTAGATTAGTGCAGTGAACTCATTGTCATTTTAAAGGAACCAGTTTGATATGATTTGAGCTTTGTGACATGAACATCATAGGATGGATACACTGTGGTCATAAAGAGATGCTGTGGCATTTAAACAATACTAAAAGTGTGCCAGATATCTTCACACTATTATACGATCACCATCAGCCAAAGGCAGGATGAGGCCATGATTTCATGTTGCTCGTTCCAGATTCTGAACCTACCTGGTGAATGTCACCAGCCAAATTTTTTCCAATCCTCTATGGTCCCATTGTCCAAGACCCTGTGAATTGTAGCCCCAATTTCCTGTTCTTAGCCGGCAGTAGTGACACCTGTTGTGGTCTTCTGCTGCTGTAGCCCATTTGCTTCAAGTGATGGTCTTCTGCATACCTTGATTGTTATGAGTGATTATATGAGTTACTGTTGCCTTCCTATTAGCTTGAAACACTTGTGGACCTCTGGCATCAACAAGGCATTTTGTTTTCCCAGAAAACTACCACTATCTAGATGTTTTTTTGACCTATTCTTTGTAAACTCTAGAGATGGTTGTGTGGGGAAAATCCCAGTAGATCAGCAGTTTCTGAAATACTCAGACAAACCCATCTGGAACCAACAACCTAATAGAGTGGCCATTGAGTGTATTTTGTTAAACTATTTAAAATTAATAAAAAAAAATAAATGATGACTGAATAAAGTGAAAACTGCTTAAATTATATTTTATAGCTTTAAAAAAATTTCTTTAAATAGTTGCTGCAAGATTCCTCACATATACAAAGAGAAACACGTGGAAACCTAGCCACAGAAAGAAGGAGACTTAAAAGGCAGAAAGCACGATTTTGTTTAACCAGACATTGTATATTCACTCTATGTTTCTGGCTTGTAGTGTCTTTCAGTACATCCAACCAAAACCTGGAATATTAGAAAATCAGTGTTTTTCTGAATGTCTGATTAACTCCACAGGGATACGGCTTTTGTTGATATGACCATTTGTCACAGATCTCTCAAAGCATGCAGGCCTGGAGCTGCAAACTAACGGCCAACTTTTGCCAACCCCTACATATTACTTACCAGCTGTGAAGTCAAAAGTAAGAGTTATGCTTTGGATTTTTTTGGTGGTGTCAAATGATTTCTTTCTAAGGCCAACCACCCAGTAGTCATTGCTTTGTCAGAACACCAAATGCAATTTCCACCATAAGCCAGAGTAATAATTTGCTCTGACAATTCAGGTATGTCGGAAGGCAGTTATAATAATCAAGAGTGAGAGCATTTACAGCGTATAGGAATGTCTCAAGTCTTTCACAGTGGGAGGTCGATAAAGCTCCAATAATGGCCATGCCAAAGTGTGGGTTGCTCAGAGCTGTTGGCTCAACTGTCTAGTGGGCACTTGATTGTACCTACAGCACAGAAGCAGGTTCATTCATGTTCTCCCACTATATGTGTTACATCCTGCATTCTCGTGAGAAAAGGGACACTGTTTACTGTGGAAGTTTATACTTGACAGAAGAGAAAAGGTTGAAAAGGTTCATAAGTAATAAGAACCATTTTGTGGTATTAATTTAAGATTTTATTTTTGTCACGTTATATTCAGGACTTTGATGTTTCAACACTAAACAAGATAAGGCTGAGACACCTAACATCAAGAAGGACTTGCATTATCATTTAGAGTTTTGAACTAAGGCGATGGAAGATTGAAGAGAGGTGCGTCTAAATTAACTGGATGAAACTGTATTTGCTTACATATCTGGTGCTTGTGAACACGCTGCTCTGTTTCAGGAAGTATTATACTTTTGATTTCAGTAAATCAGGAAAAGACATGTAGTAAAAATGTTAAAACAGAATGACAACACGAGATATTAGAACATGTAGCGCTAACCTAATAATATTCAGTCCCAGGTGCGAACTGTATCTCGCGTTCATTTGTGGTTAAAACAAGCAGTTGCTATGGCAACACAACAACACGCACTGAGATTTTTCAGGATCCTTTTGGGCTTTCGTGTATATGTTATCAGTAGCTGTGAAAGCTTCTTTATCTTCATCAGTCTGTCATCTGTTTGGGTTATCAGAGTGCGTGTGTTGCCTGAGAGGCTGCTCGGCTTTTAAAAACCCAGTAACAATGAATTATCATCAACAGCTGCTCAACAATATGCTATTTTAGAGTATCTAAAATTGAAAAGGACATGAATCATATGCTGTGTTGTGTGCAGATTTTGGACTGTTTTGGAAAGCACAGGTTATCACCACCAGAATATCTTCTGGTGGTCCATCTCTCCAGGAGAGGCTCAGAGACTTGGAAACAAACACTACTACGAGTACTTTTATTTTGGTTGGGTTTTTTTTCGTATGATTAAGGTTGTAATAACTGCAGGCTTGTACCTTGAGCCTGAACCACAAATTGCCTTTTTTATGTTTTTTTATCAGGATCAAATATTCACTGGTGCTTTTCTTTTGTACTACGGCCATTGCTAAAGAAAAGAGGAAACAAAACATTCAGTAATAATTCTGTTCTAAATATTTTGTGATTATCCATCTCTTTCCTAAAAGTCTTTTATCTGTTACAAAAGTTCAACACTAGTAGCTGGTGGTCTAACCTTTCTTTCTTATCTTTATGGCACTACAATACATGTTTGTATTTATGCAGATGCTATCGTCTGATTCGCAGGGTTCACTGCACCTTTACCATCAGAGAAAGGGGATGTTTTCATTGTTGTTGCTTGGGAACTATCACTGTAGTGATGACCTGTGGTGCCTCAGACATTGTAAGAGGTGTGGCATTAAGGAAGCTGATCTCTGAGAAAATAGGGATTATATCAGGGAAGAGATGTTCATCTAACCACAGAGCTGGGTCTGGGTGTTTTCTAACATTGTGTTTCAGTGAGATGCAGGAGCTTTGGGTGTGTTTGTTTTTGTACACGATTGTGCAAAGATGAGGATCAGAGGTGAAAAAAGATGGGAAGGTTGTGAAGCATCATGTCGTTCATGTTTTTCATTTATTTAACAGTACAAAGGAAGCTTTCATAAAATTGGTAACAGGTAAATAAATCCAAAACTAGGAAGGAAAATCAGTTTCCACGTTTCACCATATATTGCACACATATGCTACATGGCCAAAAGTGTGTAGACACCTGAACATTACATCTGACTACATGAAACTTTTGAAGATGCCATTCCAAAACTGCGGGTATAAATATAAGGTAACCCCCTTCATCTTCCAGGAAGGCTTTCCACAAAATTTAGGAACCTGGCTGCTGGAATTTTCCCTCATACGGGTCCAAAAACATCAGTGAGGTCGGGCACTGATGCTGGGCAATAAGACCCGGCTCCTAGTTGGCTTTCCAATTCATCAAAATGGAACTGAATGGTTTGAGGTCAGGTCTCAACAGAGACCAGTTCTTCCACAACAAGCTTTAAAACGGCTTTATGTTTTTCCTCATTTCGCAAGGACATCAAAATCCTCAAGCGCTGAACAGAGTCTGAAGCATTCAGCTTATAGCTAAAATAGTTTTGTAGCAATATTCCCAAGCTCCTATCCAAACCAGGAATATTACCAATACTATTTGGGCAGGGATAGGATATTATTAGGCTGTGTTTTCTTATCTTAAGCAATAATAGTTAAATGTATTATTATTTGTTCTGAAAAGGTGGGGAGAGCATAATTTCCATCCTGCTTAGAGTTGTACATTTTATTATATCATAGACATTTCATCACTTTAAGGTGTGAGTTCTTACAAAACACCCTCACAGTTGATGAAAGAAGGTTTTTTAATAAACTGAAGGAAGGAAGCAAGATGTTGCGCTTCATAAAAAATCTTTTCATGAGGGTGAGAAAGTGAGGACGTAGCCAACACATCAGGGTCACACTTTTTAATAAAGCAATGAAATGCAATAAGGTAATTTTTATGTTGTAACCTTTTGTTACACAATGGATTTAATTCAAAACGGATTCATGCTGTCACATTTCCGACAGCATAAAAAAAAAATTATGTTCCGTACAAAGAGCACCTGACATAATGGGAAACCTTTGGTGCCGTGACACACACGTATACTGAAAATCGGTGAAAACCTGGCTGAATTTTTCACCATGAAATCATAGTGTTGTCTGCTATTAAAGCAAATGTTGTATTGTTTCTACACACTGATAGATCTTGTTGTTTGAGTGATCGAGTGATCATTTAAAAGCACCTTTTTTGCTGCATCAAACGTGACTGAAACAGCAGCAGCAGGTCTTCAGTGTACAGTTTTCTGTCATTAGGAGTGAAAGAAAAACGTTTTAATATAAACAAGCTGTACCAGGTTGGACTTGCTGAAGCAGTAACAGGGGGCACCTCACTAGTTTTAAATTGGCCTATAAAAACAGTGTAACCTATAACAGAAACCTGAATCTAATATAAAAGGAGAATGCTGAAATACATACAGGCCGAGAGAGCCTGTAAATCTACTGATTAAGCATTTGCAGGAATGGTAAACAGTATAAAAATTAATGTCTCTCTGCGTGGGTTCATGCGTGTGACTTCACCTGCATTTATATACTTTCATGTGTGAACTCGCAAGTGTGCAAGTGTAGAGAGTATTAGGCAGTAAGTCATACATGCAGTAATTTGGTGGAATTCCTGTGGTCCTGTAGAAACACTGACAGCCAATAAATACAGCCTGTTAAGCTCGACTGATAACTTTAAGCCCTGACTCTGATTTACAGGTGGACAAACACAAGGCAACTCCCAGTCCCATCGAGGGTGTGTGACTTTTGTCTTCATCTGGAAAAGAGACAAAAATCATGCAGTTGTGTAAAGGAGTCTGTGTGCAATATCTGTGCTTTTCAAAAAGTTGTGAGTGTCATTACTGTTGCTCCTTAACTTGTGATCTAAATAACCCCAAAAAAATTAAGAAGATTCCAATGTGTGATTTAAAATATCCAAACCCAAATCTTTTCCTAACATTAACCAAGTAGTTCTGTAACATAAAGAGAAACAAACATCACTGGAAAGCAAAAATGACAAGAAGGAAAATAATAATGCTAACATGACCCCAAAAATCCTTGGTAAAAGTCCTGTGTTCATGAGTCAGTGCTGATATTGTTAATCTGGAGTTTGTTGAGGTCTCCAGATATTTATGGTACAAGAAGATCTTGTACTTACTTATGACTTAGAGTTACTCCACATTGATCTGTTTTTTTGTTTTGTTTTGTTTTTTGCTTGACGAAAGCTTGAAATATGTTTTTACCTGATGTCTGAGTGCTGAAAATTTAATTAAAAGTCAAATGAAAAGGATGAAGAGATAAGGTAACGTTTAGGTTGAGATTTGAAGACTGTTAGTGGAGCAGACAACCTGATCTGGAAGGGGAGGCTGCTCCAGAGTTTTAGAGCTGTGACTGCAAACAATTGATTGGCTGTAGAAGCCGTTCTGGTACCTGGAACTATTAACAGCTGCTCGACAGCTAACCCCTAACCCCAACCTAAGCATTTGACAAGGGGCATAAAAGTGATTGACAGGTACTCAGGGCTACGAAGCTAGCTTTGACAGTGGGTTTAATGTGCAAATCTAATTTCAAAACAGAGTCAATACTTCAACCTATGAGACAAAGTAATATTGAGTGGCCTGACACTAAGAGGTTTCAAAAAAACAGGATTTCAGTTTTATTCCCATTGTGTAGAAATTCTGCAAAAGCCAAGTTTTAATTTTAGTTGAACAACATTTTAAGGAATTTACTTAGGTGTCAATATCTGGTTTTAGAGCTAGATGAAGATGCATATCATCAGCAGACACTATTATACTTTTAAAATATTGATCTAATGAGTAGCTGAAAACAGAATGGGGCCCATAATAGACCAGTGTGATACACTGCAGGACTAGACGGAAACCAATAAATCGCCTAAGTTGGGAAATCAGTATTTCATGATCCACTGTGTCAAATGCAGCATTAAGATCAAATAATGCAAGTAAGGTTGATTAACCAGCATTGGCAATGCACATTAGATCATTACAAACATTTTTAAAGTCCAGATTCAAAAATCTCATCGTTGCCTTCCAAACTTGTTGGAAGACAATTTTCTCCAGAATTTTGGACAAAAATGTAAGGTAGAGATTGAAAGATTGCTGAAGATTGTGGCACCGTTGCATTTTTAAAATATCCCAGAACAGGATCACTAAACACATTCTTATAAATGTTAAACTCCAAGGTCCCAGGAGTCTGGGAAGAATGATATCAGTGTTGAAGTTAGTGGGTTTCAACTTATCAACAATTTTACTTAAGTCTAAAATTAAGCTAAAACTAGCAGAAGAGTAGAGAATTTTAAAATTATGTTGTGAGAAGACAATTAGCACTTCCTTTCTTTTTTTATAATTGGATCTTTTAAAAAGAATAATACATTTGCAAATTTTTTATTTAGAAACAGATGATATAATAAAAAAATTAATTCCAGAAATTGAAATATCCCAAGAAGCTTACAAAGTCATTTTTAGCATAAATATGCATGCTAATTAAGCACTGTGACAGCCACAGGGCTGACCTTGTTTTCCTTGTGGCCCTCTGTCTAGCCTGTTTTGGGTAATTAGTGGGTGGAGTTGACCTAATTTAGGATGCAGTATCTGAGCAGATGGAGCTCAGGACACCATAAAGCAGCCCTGTCAGAACCTTTTCAAAGGGTTTTCTCTGCATTTTGTCTATCATTATGCTGGCTA
The DNA here is from genome assembly GCA_015107715.1 of Tylochromis polylepis. Lineage (NCBI taxonomy): Eukaryota > Metazoa > Chordata > Actinopteri > Cichliformes > Cichlidae > Tylochromis > Tylochromis polylepis. The sequence goes on from VVHJ01001925.1 coordinate 7,108, forward strand.
ATATTGTATTTGGTTTTTGTAAATATGTTGATGTGCTGACAACCATTCATACTAGTCTTTGGTTTATTTACTTCATTTAATCAAACAAGTTAACAGCATCCTAAGACTATGTCTAGCCACGCTGATTTTATCACATTCGTTTCAGCCAGGTTGCGACCAGCACATATTACATTGTTCCAGTGTAGCCTTGAAAGCGCCTGAAAATATTTTTGACACTAAATAACAAACTATCAAGACATTTACAAATCAGAGCATGCGATGGCTTTTAAACTATACACCCCAAGGTGGTAAAAAAGTTCAACATCTTTAAGAGGGCAGAGGGAGTGAGACAAAGTGAGATATATATGGACTAAGTGTGAAACCTGGGGGGAGGGGGGCTAAGAACATGAGCTCATGACTACAGCAATAGTGAAACATTAGTGTTAAGTGCTTGTAAAAGCCTTCTTTGCTCTGCATTACCTCAGAGTGTGAGGAGGTGAGAAATAGACTTAATAATACAGCTCCTATGAAAACTCAATAGTTAATGGAAGGTAGAGAAAAACACTGCAAACAACACGTCAGAAAGCCACCGGCACCACGCACACATGGACACGCAGACTATTTACAGCAGCTCTAAAAGTACTAAATGCTACTAGCTGTGGCTGTGCTAGTGGCCCACACAGGCACAGCTGGCATGTAAAATATTGTACTGTATATGCAGTCAGAGCCTTTCCTCATTCTCTACATGTTGTAGTTGGCCACCTGCACACTGATCATAAATATAGCAAAGCCACTCTGAGTTGGCTGAAAAGAGGTTAAAGGCTAGATGCTCAACAGAAACCATTTCTGACAGCTCTGGCTTCTTTTTCTTATGCTAAATGGGGTTTTTGAGAATTTCAAAATATTTTGAAATTTATATAGTTCAAACTATTTTATAAAGCCATGAAAGTGGGTGATTGGCACTGTCGTTTCCTTCCTGGGTCTGGCCGGTGGAGTTTGCATGATCTGCCTGTGACCGTGTGGGTTTTCTGCTTTGGTTTTCTCCCACAGTTTTTGCAGGTTGGATTAACTGAAAATTAAATTTCCTGAATGTTCCTCCTTGGGCTTCACGTGTCCAGCCATCCTCGAGTCAGACATAAAAACAGTACATGTTGGGTTATTGTGAAAGCATTATAAAAGAGCTGTTTGATTTTAATCTATAAGAATGAAAAATCACCAAATTTAAATACATGAAATAAAACAAATCCTTCAGTTTCATTGTGGGCAGCAGGCACCACTCAATAGATCATTTTCATTAAGAAATTCCACACACTCCTTCACAGCATATGTCTGATGCTGTCACTGTGGCCAGCCCTGACCCTGAACCTGTCCACTCTCAGGTCAGATTACAGTCACAATGAGTTATGCAAAGTTCTGGTGCATTTTTCTTCTGTATCATTGTGTGCTTTTACAGCTGGATCCATTACATTACACTCTTTATATTCTCCCCGTCTGGGGGGGGGGGGTTAAATATCTCTTGGTAGATTAACAGGCCCCTTTGGCCGCTTGGACCAGTGTGTGTAGAGTGAGTGTGTGGCAATGTAAGCACTAGCTGGCATCCAGATGTTGAAACAGTAGCTCTGCTTGGAAAAACAGCTTTTGTTTCCATGTATACTGTTCTTTTTATGAAGCAAGCATTTCTTCTACTATTTGTAACTTCACAGAAGCCATTATTATTTCTTGTGCACTGCAGTGAATTAATAACAGCAGGAGTGACATTTCCAACACAGCACCATGGTAGAAGTGGAATTTCGAGTAGCTGGATTATAGACGTAGTAGTGGTAGAACACCAGTATGAGTAGTACGACGATGATGACGGAGAAGGAGGAGGAGAAGAAGAATTATTTCTGATACTACTTCATATCACGGGACCAATTTAAAGTTTAAGCAAAATCCATTAAGAAATAAATGTTATATTACTCTTAATAAATAGACTTGCTTTTTATAAAGCTACCTGAAAAGATGAGAGTTGCATCCTGTGGTAATGGTCTCATTAAGCAGGGTTTGTTATTTAAGATTTTCATTTATCTACAGAGTAAACCCCCTGAAAATCTTAATTTGTGTATTTCCAGGTATTTAACCACTCAGCTTGCTGCATTGAGATTTGTACTCAAGTACCTTGCGACAGCATGCTGGGCATCATTAAAGGGACAACAAAGCACATTTCTAATTACACCATTCCACATCCTTTGGCACTGCTGGGTGTTTAGAAATGAAAATGAATAGAACCATTTAACCTTAGAGGGCTGCGAACTGCCACTGTTCAAGGTTTTCTACAAAGAAAAGAGGAGAGAGAATGCTGCTTAAAGGATCATCTCTATTTTGGGACAATTAGCACTTCTTATGCAGGATTACATTGGTGGTGACAAGTTAGAGTGACCCTGTGTCCCTCCAATCTATTGTAATGGCAATGTAATGTGATGCAGGACAGGACTTTATGCGGTCCTGTGAAAGACTAAGTACAGCCCATGATTCAGCAGCTTGTATAGTCACCCCAGGCAGTGATAACTTGAAGTAATAATTTTCTGTATGACTTTAGCCGTCTCTCATATTGTTATGGAGGAATTTTGTTCTTCTCTTCTTTAAAACTTTGCTGTGTGCAAAACTGAATGAACTGAAGCATTTTAGTCAGGTTGAGATCTGGACTTTGACTGGGCCATTGCTGCACTTTGATTCTTTTCTTTTTCAGTTGTTCTGCTGTGTTTGGGATCACTTTCCTGCAGCGTGACCTACTTTTGGCAAAACTTCAGCTGTTGGAGAAATGGCCTTACATTTGATTCTAGAATACTGTCCGTCTACCTGAAGAGAGTACCCTGTTGTTGCTCCACTTCCTTATCATAAGAAATGCTAAAAAGCATCAGACCAGTTCCATTGTACTATGACTGAGATCTGATACCTACTTGCAGGTGGTTTAAGTCATCTTGAGGCATTATGATGGAACTATGCAGCTCCATGTTTAGCTATTACAATGCACTGTGTGTCGTGACACGATTTTCTCATAACCCGCATTTCTACTATTATCACTTCCCAAATGCAACATTAACTCCAGTTCACTGTTTTTCCTTCCTGGGATAACTTTCTACTAACAACCAGATTAAGAGCACCCCACAAAACCTGCTGTTAAGGAGATGACCTAATCCGGTCATCTATAGCCATCAGAATTTCCGCTTGTCAGAGTCACTTAAATCCCTGCCACTTGTCCCTTTCTCCTGCTTCCAAAAACAACAATTTCCAGAATGGAGTGTTCACTTACTGCCAAATACATCGCACCCCCTTGACAGTTTCCAGTGTAACAAGCTAATCAATATTACTCACTTTACCCATCAGTGGTTCTAATGTGTCGCTGATGGGAATATATTTGACTTTAAATGCAAATTTCAGCAACTCTTCATGTTTTAATGCCATTATTAACTAAAGACTGAGCAATAGGGCTATTTGATATGTGTGTCTTTCACACAGTCAGGGTTCAGAATTGAGTAAATGTTGTATTTTTTTCTGGATACAATGTAAGAAATCATTGATTTCATGATACTAGTTGTTACCAGTGTTAGTTAATATGCGATGCGTAGGCCACATCTGGGAGATAGCTAGGACGCTCAGTTCTTGTTGTTTTATTTATTTATTTTTTTATGGAAAATAAATTCATGTTTAAACCTTGTTTTAAGGGATTCGTCCCAGTGAAACACCTTCTTGTAAATAATGAAAGATGTTTTTAGATTGTACACTAGGTTCTTCTTGGTTGTGCTTTTGGGGTTAAGACTCTGATACTATATTCAGAGGGCTTAGTGGGATTGATGGGTTTGCATGCCCTCTTATATCTGTTTCTCTAACTGTTCCTTCTGCAGTCTCGAGGTTGTTGTCTAAATAGCCCAGAAATGATAACTCAAAAAGTCCCCAAAGAGAAAACTGCAAAAGCATATTTTGAGAAATGGGAAGTGAGTGAAAAGGCTGCCAAAACCCTCTCTCTCCCGCTCCTTTGCTCTGCTTCTCGCTCCCTCTCTCTGCAGCCGTTTTCCATTATCAGTGCCCAAACCAGCTTGTTAAAAAGAGTGAAACTCAAACCACAGTTTTGAAAATTACAGAATTCCTTCATAAATGCCCAACCCTCCCAGCGGCTACACTGGGTTCAGGCTTGAGGTGAGACCGCCATACTACAAACTACACACAGAGACACGCACATATTACACAGGTATTTTATATGCACATGGATATGTTTTGTATACTCCATATACTGTATATTTGTTTAAAAAAAAAACCTTCAGGCTTTAAAACATCCTCATTTTAACCCTAAGAAGAGCATTTCTCACATATAGATGTATCCACATTTGCATAAATGAAAGCTTACACAGATAGATAGAGATATAGAGATAGATATATAACGTATGCAATAGCAGGCTTGTGGCTACATCACTGTCTTTTATTCTCCTTTTTCAGTCTTTAACCATTTCTTACATCAGCTAAGACTGCTACGTACCACTCCAGCAACAACATTTTCACTTACACGTCAAAGCATAAATTTAAGAAAATAATATTAGTAATAAATAAATGCCAAAAAAAATGTGATTTCCCCCCCTCCCAATAGTGCACCTTGCCACTTGGTTGGTTTTTTATTTTCCAAATCTTTTAACTGGCGGGCAAAGTGGTGCAGGTATGGTGACAGTGAGTCAACTACGCTCTCATGTTTCTAAGCAGCTGCTGTTTAATTTCCCTCCTGTGTGTGTTTATGTGCCAACCTGACCAGCGAATTGTAATTATTCTCAGCTGCTCCTACAGGTAAATGTGTTGAATGGCTCTAATGAAAAGTTTACGCTCAGTCAACTTAGATAAGACCAAAAAAAAATATCTGGAGGTGGAAAACCAATCTTCATGCTGTGTTTAGGGTTTGCAGCTGATACAGAGACAAAGCATTTGATATTGGTCTAAGCAGTGAGAGTGGAATAACACCAAACCACAAGTGTTTCACACATACATGCAGTTCAGTTTGCTCTCCATGAGTAATTCTATGTTTTGCTTCAGAGGGAAATTGGTGCACTTTGGCCATAATTGTTTCAAAACTGCTAGCTAATTATGACCTTTTGAAAACAAAGTGTAGAGATTGAATGTGACATTTTGCTGCGCCTGCAGAATATAAATGCCCTCTTGCACTGGCTGAAGCCCAGTAAAACCTAATAATGAAAACAACCATGTCCCACTGCTTTAGCAGAACTGGAAGGCTATATCTGCAGGTTTCTTGCCGCTGACCAACAGAACAAACTACTACTTGCAGTAGTATTAATTCACACTCAGACTGCATGGCTGCACGTTGCTAGAAATGAAGTCAAAAGGCCACTATGAAAACTGATACACTGTATTCGCTTATAGGCTGTTCCACAAGAACAAAAACATACACTCGTGACTATATTTTGTTGGACTAAGATAAATTCATATGTGAAGTGCAAACCTTAGGCTTTAATTCAAGGAGTTGGCAAAAATTTGGCATTAACTGATTATGAATTGCTGCTATTTTCATGCATACAGTAGTTCCCTATTTTCAGAGGCTCAAAATTAATTGGACATTTGACTGACAAGTTTTTTCATTGGCAGGAGACCAACCTGGAGGTGGAAGAATTGAAGATGCTAAGGTTTTTGTTGGGCGTGACTAGGATGGACAGGATTGGAAATGAGTACAGCAGAGGGACATCTCAGGTTGAGCAGTTTAGAGACAAAGTTAGCGAGGCCAGGCAGAGATACGACGACAAAAGACGTTGACAAGACGTTGCCAATCAGGAGGAAACGTGGAAGCCCTGACAGAGGATTCATGGATGTGGCAAAAGAGGACATGCAGAGGGTTACTGTGACAAAGGAGGATGTTAGGAATTGGGCGAGATGGAGGAAAGGGAGAAGCCAAAAGAAGAAGGATCAATTCTCCTTCTTTTGGCTAGACAATCAAGACACACCTACATGAATGTAAATACAGAGGGTTTACAACACGGTCCAAACCACTGGTTACACACAAGAGCCTGGGAAGATTAGACTTTCCCCAAAAATGAGAAAAAAGAGCCTACACAGTTCTGAACAAAGGATGTGCATCATCTGTCAACCATAGTGGAGGCAATGCTGTGGCATGGGCATGTATGGCTGCCAGTGAAACTGGAACACTAGCGTTTATTGATGATGTGACTGCTGACAGAAGTAGCAGGATGAATTCTGAACTGTACTCTCTGCTCAAATTCAGCCAAATGCTCCAAAACTAATCAGACAGACCTTCACAGCACAAACAGATAATGACCTGAAGTATACTGGAAAAACAACCCAAGTCACCTATTTCAATCCAATGGAGCATGCTCTTCAGTTCTTAAATAGTTCAGAGAGCCCATGCCCAAGCGCCACCTGAAGGTGGCTACAGTAAAGGTCTAGCAGAGGTCTCAAAGGAGGAAAAACAGCATTTCAAGAATTCCAAAGTTCAGGCAGCCATTGTCTGCAAAGTATTTTCATTTAAGTATTGAAATCGGTCCTTATATTTAAAACCTATGCTAGTTTGTCCAATTAATTTTGAGGCTCTGAAAATTGGGCAATAAGTATAAAAATGGCTGTAATTCCCGATCAGTTAATGAAAAATCTTTCTGAAATCCCTTGAGTTAAAGCTGAAAGCCTTTGCATATTCACTGTTTGATTAAACATGCACCGTGTTGATCTGCAGAGGCAAAACTAAATAAATTGCGTCTCTGTCCAATAAATTATGTACGTGCTTCAATATTCCTCCATATTACATACATCACTTATGTCCCACCTTTCAGCTAGGCAATCCACAACACCTGAACATCCAACTCTAATTTGCTCTATTAGCATATACTTGAAATGCCATAGCCAAACCTGCATACAGTTACTGAACTAAGGTGCGAAGAGTTGGAAAATTCTTAGTTCTGAAAGTACTCTACAGTTTCGTTATAAACTGCTCTCCCTCTCACAAAAATCAGCTTTTTCCATAATATAAAATTACAGGTTCCAGACTGCTTTTTAAGAGGTGTTTTTCTGATGGGCAGTACATGCAGGAATGTATGAAATATGCTGCTGAGTGCGATGTTCTGCACATGTTGAGTTATATTTTCCTCCTTTACAAACTGGCAGTCGCCATCACTGCTGTCTGACCACTCGTCTTGGTCTCTCTATGTATAGAAAAAAGATTTCTGGCTGACACAGTAGAAACTATGGTCAGGCAGAGGTAAGTGATATTAACAAAACCTTGAGCAGAAGTTTGCAAAAGTAATTTATGTTCATGACAGTGATATGTAACGAAAACCATTAAAGTCTGCAACTTTATGTGCAGAGTCAACTTTGCTTATGTAGTATGTATTATACCCCTGTGTCTCTTTAAAACAAGTGATGGTGTTACAGATACAAAGAACTGTCCAGAAATACACACTTGGACATACTGTGGTTCATAAATTGTCGATTCAAAGGTTGGAAGCAAAACAGAAATCACACACATGGTGTTGTTCATACGTGTACACAAACAGGAATATGTACCAGAAATAGTTTCAGCCCGCTGTCTGTCACAGTGCATGGATTTCAGTGGAGCAAGCTCAACCTTATTCCCACCGTCTGTCATGTAGATTTAAGAAGAAACTTCTTTTAAGTATAGCAGTATTTAAAAGACTGTGCGTGTGTGTGTGGGGGGGGGGGGGGGGTGCTCCTTT
>VVHJ01001925.1:14821-24870 GCA_015107715.1 Tylochromis polylepis
TGTGTGTTGTGTTGGGGGGGGGGGGGGGGGGTGCATCCTTGTCCCTTTGACATAATCTTCTGCTACCATCTAGTGGTGAAAACTACAGCTAAACCCCACTGAAGCCCGACATTAATACATCTAATTTAACTGGACTGCAAATCAGTTAAGCGGATCTTTATCCACTCGAGTAAATAACCCTGAGTGGAAGTAGTGCAACATTTTTCTTTGTCAGTGCAGCAACAGCCTGCTTCTGCCCAGACAAATACAAAGGTTTGCCAAATCTATGCAACACTCGTATTTGTGTGACCGTACTAGTGCCTAATACTGAAGGGATGAGAAAAGCATCAAAAATTACCAATCTTTTTCAAGATTTGGCACTGAGCTGTTTAAATCTGACTTTACATTTTAAGGTGAAAGCCAAATAGCTGTCACAAATGCCTACACACCAATGATTGCGAATCAACAGAAAATAAGTGATGGAAGTGGTTTCTTTAAAGTTGTTCTGTAGTGCTATGTATTTATGAATATGTGGAAATGATAATAATCATTCTGCTCATAGCGATATTTCCTCATAATTTCCTGTAGGAATCAACACAATATCAGAACTCTGGGCAACAACGCCAAGTGCTGCTTCTCTTGTTACCAGGAGATGTCACTGCAACTTTGAAATAGAATAGAATAGAACAGCATATAATAAATGCTGGGAGACACAGTGATGTAGTTTTTAGTTCAGTCACCGCACAGCAAGAAGTTTCCTCACGCAGTCCAAAGGCGTGTGAGGGAATGTGATTAACTGGTGACTGTAGTTTCTTAATTTGAAGTCAGTGTGGATGTTAGACTGTGTGACTGCCTTTCTCTGTGTGTTGGCCCTGTAATGACGACCTCTCCTGCCTTTCTCACTATGACTGCTGGGCTAGTCTTCAGCCACTACCAGGTGGATAAGTAGTTAAGAAAATTAATGGGTGGGTGGGTAATAGAATTTGCTCAAAGGTTATCGGTTATCTTAATTGTGTGTTTGGTATTCAACGCAATAATGTTTTGCATACTCAATTAACATAATTCATAATTAACCCAGACATCCTCTTCTGGTGGTGGAACAAAGAAGTAAACAAACAGCTGTGGTAATGTAACAGTTTGCACTAAGCATGTGACACTTATACACATTTAATGTAGGCTCTTTCTTTTATTCCCTGGAAACTGACTTGGTTTTTGCAATTAAAATCACTCAGCAACATATTTTAGAGCGTCAAGTGAAGAAGATTTTTTTGGGATAATTTTTCTGTCCAGTGGAATGAGTCCATTGCCAGACAACTTCTGCACAAACCTAAGACGACATTTACTCAGTGTCTGTAAGCCACTATGTAACACATAGGTGCAATATCAGTACAACATGCTTCTGCAATATTGTACTTATTTATTATATTGCTGTAATAACGTATAAGTACCACAGGGGGGCAATGTAGATCCATACCTGGAGACGTCTATTGCGTCCGCATAATGGTAGTTGCGCAAGAATAGAATAGAATGAAGAAATCCGATAATATACACTTATTGCTATACTAGTAGTAGTAGTAGGACAGGTCTATATTAATGGATACCATTCCTATTGCTGCTGCTGCTGCTGCTACTACTACAACCACTAATAACAATAATAATAATAATAATAATAATGATAGAAATCTTTTTCAAAGATCAGCTTTCCTAGAGCTGACTGTTGTAGCGTATCTGTTCTTTTATGCATTATTGCTGTCACTAAAAATGATTAATAATAATCATTTGAGTTAGTGTCCCCCTCCTCGCCGCTATAAACCGCTCCAAATTTGTCCTGCACGCTCCTGCTCTCTGATTGGTCCATTTTCTGATTGGCCTGCCCTCTGATTGGTTGAAAGTTACGTGCTGGGACAATCCGTCGACTGGAGTTTTGTTTTCTCGCCTGCGGCTGAAATACAGACGGCGTACCGCTGCTGGAGGCGATGAGGATATGATATTAAGGTTTTCATTTTAAACATACTTATCCCGATAATTTACTGGCGAGAATGTAGATGCATTTTTCTCTCTCTCGCTGTTTTCTTTTCTCTTTTCCCGGTTCTCCTCTCATTGGAGCGGTTTACATGCGGGCTGTCATTCAGAAATACTACAGATACATTTTGAGCGCTCATGTGTCTGACCCTGCTCATGAATTCAGTTTTCTACGTTTACTCGCATATTTGTGGCTTTACTTTGTCCAAGTAGACTTCACTTAATACAAGTTGGTATTTCAGTCACAAACACGTGTCTACACAATCAAGTTACTGTAGTCTTCCAGTCATTGGACTTAAGGTGAATAACTTTTTTGCGGAATAACGGCGTGGTGTCCCCCCCCCCTAGCGGGTAACATACTGCGGATACCGCAACACGGCTGAGAACTGAACAGTAAGTCCGTCTTCTAAAGTCACTTTAACATTAATGTACTATACCTAAAGGGTCTTAATGTTTATGAACTTCATATTGAGTTTTACAGTGAACTTGTTTGCTCTCTTTCAATTTAATTCCCTTTTATGAGCTTGCATGTTGTTTTCTATTATGATCTCCTACCGTAATAATCTATAGAAATTGGTAACTGAGTTATATTCTGCTGCAGTGCTTACAAAATTCCCAATGTAAAAACCAATTTTTGAAGCATATTCACATCGTGCAAAAGCTTTAATACAGGCAGATATTGGCAGATGTGGCTTTATGATAATACCGTCCACATTTTTCATGCATGTACAGATATCCAGTCTGGACTCATATTCATTGAAGCTATCACAAAATCCAGGCTTTTTCTCCTTTTCTACATACTTTTAATGTTTTTGGTCAGAATTTGCGGAGTAACGTGAAATTGCTTAATAGTAATAATGTACCTGTAATTGCGTAAAACACCTCACTGAAAAGTTTTGTAGTAAGGTGTTTTATGCAAATAGAATTTAGTCAAATCTCACTGAAGATCTCAGCTTAATTCTCAGTCGCTGCCAAATCAGTCATCTTGCACTTTAAAGTGAGCAGCAGTTCCTAGTGAGCTGAGACCCAGCGGATGACAGATACTGATCAAAGATAAGGATGTGAAGTATTGAAATAAGATCTCATAAGGTTTGGGAGGAAATTTATGGGGCAGAAAGATTAAAAACGGAGTAAGGAGAGACTTATGGACAGGTGGACAAAATCAATCTGCAAGGAAAGTAGTCTGACTTCCAGAAAGTGTTCAGACAGATTTATTCTTCTGTCTGGTCGTTGATGAACACCTTACTTTGTTGTCACTGCCATCGACTAGATCAAGAAATTGTTTAAAACATATGATACACCAAAAAGAAGAGATTCTGGGCTTATTTCTGGGGCTTTTTTTTTTTTTCTTTTAAAATTTATGGCAAGGTTTTCATTTCACCATTTGGTAGTGAATTTCATTTCACAAGCAGCTATTTTGACAGCATCTGATCATAAGAGACCATCAGATGTTGAAATGATAAACGTGACTAGTGACTGTGAAGACAGAAGGGAAAAGTGTGGTTTATTAACTGATCATTTACATGCAGAAATGTAATAAAAACTGCACCTTTAAGGCAGGAACTCAGTAGCACCACAGGTGTTATACATTAATAAAAATCTTTAATATCTTTTTTGTCATTTAATTTCCTTTCAGATCAAATCGTCTGACCTTTTTTCTTCCTCATAAAAAGTTTTAAAAAATGGGGCTTTTCCGGGTCTGTCTGTTGTTGGAGATGGTCCTTATTTCCACCGCTGTCAGGGGTGAGTAACAGAAGTACTGATATCAACAATTGTAGAGTATTGCAGTCAGTCAGGAAGATAATATCAGCAGCTTGTGTGACTATCCAACAGCCTTATAAAGGTTGGTGCAGTTAAATAGTTGTGGGGATGTTTTCATGGTGTACATTCTTATTTACCGCTACATCAGTGTGTTCTTTTTGTCTGTATCTTTTTCTCCTCCTTGGGTTTCTTAATTCCTTTTCAGAATTGACATATTTGCTCAGAATGTATAATATATTTGCCTCCTTCTTTTAATTCTACTTCACTGACGTGCCTGAGGTCCAAAAACGCTGCCTGGTTAAGTTTTTCTGAGATGTTCCTGTACTGTCCTGGGACCTCTTGGTTATCCCAAGGATACTACTGTGACACCATTCAAGTAAAATACCGCTTTTGACTAGTGCTCTATCCAAAGATTGGAATATTCAGGTCTTCATTTGTTGCAACGTTATTTGGTTTTCAGTTTCAGGATTCAGATACTCCTTTGTGAATATAGGTACATGTCATCATAGGTTCCAGATGTAGTCTTGTCACTGTTGCTGCTGACTTTGACTTTCTCTTTGAGTGGTTGTTTTATTCATACAGTCATGTGAAATAGAGTTTTCACAGGATTCTATGCAATCTTGTGAAAAACTACACCCTTACTGCTTACTGGAATTAAGAAGGTAAATAGCAGCCAGGGGCTGCTAATCAAATGCATTTGATTAATTACGAACAAGTGTGACCATATCTATAAAAGCAAAAGCGCTGGCAGTTTGCTGGTCTGGAGCATTTGCACAATGCCATAGTCTTTCTGGGAGTGGACATCTCAGCAAATCCACAACAGACCATAAAATTCTAAAAGGAATTGCAAAAAGCTCGAGCTACAGCTCACAGTCTGCAGGCCTCAGCTTACTAAATGTTCAAGTTCATGACAGTGGAATTAGAAAAATACTGAATAAGTATGGCTTGTTTGGAAGGTGTGCCAGGAGAAAACCTCTTTGCTCTAAAAACAGCAGGCCTTGCAAAACTGCATCTGATCTAACCACACGACTTCTGGAACAATGTCCTTTGAATAGATGAGGCCAAAGATGAGATGTCTAGTTGTAATGCACAGCACCGCATTGGCAAAATCCAAACACAGCATATCAGCGCAAACACCTCATACCAAGGGTGTACCAAGCACAGTGGTAGTGGTGATTTCGATTTGCTTTGGAGTCACTGAGTTAAGCATGAACTCCTGTATAACAAACCATTCTAGAATCAAATGGGAAGCCATTTGTCTGACAGCTAAAGCTTGACTGAAATACAGTCATGGCACAGGACAACGATCCCAAACACATCAGCAAGTTTGCAACGCCTTGATTCTTTTCTTTTTCAGCATTCTGTTGCAAAGTCCTGTCATCAGTCCAATTGAAATGCTGTGGCATGGCCTTAAGAGAACTGTGCATAAACGAATGCCCTCAAACCTCAATAAACTCAAACAACACTGTAGAGAAGAGTGGGCCAAAATTCCTCCATAAAGATGTGATAGACTGATAAACAAAATGATTACTTAAAGATATTGCTGCTAACAGTGGTTCTACAAGCTACTGAATCATGGGATGTACTTGAGTTTTTCACCTGACTTCATAGAGTCACATGGCTGTAAATTTAAAAATCACTGTACAGCCTTTAACACATAACTTCTATCTGGAGTATAGCTTCAGATAATCGTTGCAGATCACAAACTGAATTCTGCAACCGTATGGAGGGGGTCTGTCATCACCATCAGTTACATAACAGCTCCTTGTACTTTCTTCAGCAATGTGGGTTTTTTGGGGGGGTTTTTGTCAGTGAAAATCAGTGTAATAGAGACAAACAACAACAAGCTGTACATAGATGAGAGCAATTCCCTGCTTGCCTGCAGGCTTCATGGGCAGACAGTTGTGGAGCTGGCGCCCGTTCCTCAGATCACACCAACGATGAGTTTTTAGTCAGAACAAAGCTGCATTCAGCGAGGCGAGGCAGAGCCAGCATGCAGACACGGGGCCGAAAGTAAACACAGGGCATAGACCGCAAGGAGATGAGATTAGATTAGCCTATTAGGGATGTTTGCTGTACAATGCATATCCTCCCACTCACTGACTGCAGTCTGTCAGCTTAGTCAGGCAGCAGAGAAGGACAGAGAGCAAGATTAAGGAGAATGGAGGAAAGACATGGAAAAAAATCAGAAGGAAGGGGGCAGCACTAGGGAGATTGGAGTAAGAATGTCTGATAGAAGAGACCTAGTGAGAAAAGAAACTAGTGGGTACAAGTGAGGTAGGAATAGGAGGGGAAATTGGACAGTGGAAGAAAACACTTTACAGCAGAGAGTGTGAGAAAGGGGGCAAGAGAGCACGAGGAGAACAGAGCTCACTTTATAGCATTAAAAACATTGCAAATCTCACAAATCTTCCCCATCACTGGCATTTTTTGCATAATAGAATCCAAATTACAACATGTTAGCAGACAGGATGAAGTAAATATGCTTGGTTTTTGTGCTAACTTGCTGGTAGATATATCATCTTCAGTAGCGTTTCATTTCTCCTGAGATTTTCTTCACAGGCTGAACTTGAACCAAAGCAGCGTTTTGTCAGTAACAAATGATTTATAGCTCTTTCTTGACAAAACTGCCCAAGTGCCAATAAATCTATTACGGTGCTTTAATCTTATTACTATAAAACTGTATCTCTACAAGAAGTTGCCAAGTGCCCCCTATAGAGACCTACCTTTAGCTACTGAGCAGCTTTGTTGTACAGGTTAGGGTGAGAAAAAATCAAGAGTACCCCGCCGAAGCCTAAATTAATAAACTTCAAATCTCTGTAAATATCAAAAGGACCAAGTTGAGACAAGAGACAAGCAAGCAAGTGGTCTTTCTCTCAAAAACACGTGGGATGCCTTCAACTAACTAGAAAGAGCACCTTTACTTTGTCACAAAGTAAATTTCTAATTTTACTGCAGCTGGGGAATGAAGTAAGACAAAAATTGATGTTTTCCAGTTTTTAAGTACAAAATCTAATCAAAGGGATGAGTAATTAAATAAGAATCCCTGTAAAGAATCTTAATCTGACTGGCTTATTTGTTGCGTTTTTCACTGCACTCTAGGAAACGATACAAAGAAACATTTTAAATGTGTGACTACTGAGATATCTTAGAGAAATATGCCAGCAATAAACAAGAAATATAAAACTATCACAGCTCACAATAGGACATTTAAAATCGAAAACAAGGGCTCTTTCATGGTAACACTTATCAGACCATTACCCTTTCCACACAAGATGCAGTTAAGGTAAATTTAAGCTATTTTGTAATCCAGGACGTTATGTCAAAAAGCATTACCTTAAAATTACCACATTGTAAAAGAGAAAATGTTTATTATAATAATGAATTATTAAACATTATAGACAAAAAGCTATAATAACTGTTGCTGTGGATTGTCCTGTGTGTCCTTGGGGTTTAGCCAAGCTGAGCATCACATGGCACTGAAGAGCTTTTTCCACTATGAGAGTTGATTGGCAAGTGGAAGCGGGAAGCCTGAAAAAGCTAATGGCTTTGTTGAACTAAAGGAAGAAATGAATATTAAAATAAGGCAATAGAAGCTAGTCAGAAGCAGTGACAGAGAAAGTGACACAGAGACAGTGAGACAGGCAGTTAGTGATAAAGTGGCAACTTTGATGCCCCTTGCAACAGATGTAGAGTTGCTGCACTCCAGAGGCTTACACAACTGCACTGTGTGAACTGGGGTCTGCGTGCATAAGTGTGTGTAGCTGAGCATGAGACTGAGCAGCTGAGAGATTAGCATTCTCGCCTGTTAGCTGAACAGCACCGAGCTTGGTTTCAGGGGTCAAAAAGTAGCAGACCAGTGGATTTGAGGCTGCCTGCAGCTCTGGACAAAGTTAGAGTCCAGATCAAATCAAATATTTGACATTTCCAGGAGTCCTTTTCTTGTTTTAACAGTGGCCTTTAGTGTTCTGCACTGACCCTATAAATAAAACTCCTAATTTTGGTTTTATTTGTGCAAAAGCTCAATAATATAACAACTGAGGTATCTTTAGATTTTTATCAGACTTTTTACCTCTGTTTCTGATCTTTATGCTGTTAAGCTACCTTCTGTATCTTAAGATTTACAGCACAGACATGAGAGTGGTATTGATTTTAATCACATTTCACAAAATGTTAAACCATGTCAGTTTTGCGCGCTGAAGCAGCTGTAATGCAACTTCCAAATATTTCCACTGCAGCTACAAATACATTCTCCAAGAGTTTCCTTAGAGTTAAAGAATAATGGCCTCCTTCTAGTCCAATTTCTCTCAGCATTAAACAATTATACAAAGAAAACCAGATTCTGTAGCGCAGATGTTGCATTTTGACTTTCTACTGAAATACTTGCTTAAACTGTCAGCTCTGGTGCTTTCTGAAGACACAGAACAATCTACCAAATGTGCTAGACACTGAGCACATCCAGTGGTTGTTTATTAGTGTATATGCCGTTATTGTGCATGCATCTACGCACATGGAGATATATTAATTGTGTGATGAAAAATGCCATGTGTATGTCAGATGGTTATCAGTCTGTCAGGTGGCATTTATATAAGACAGCTGTTGTACGCTTGATGGGTAAACAACTGGGGCACGACTGGTAGGATGATATTAATGCGATTATTGAAGTTAATCCAGCAGATTTTTGTTTCCCTCTTTGTACGAGCTTATATGTTGAAATGGCATGTCACATTCTTAGATCTCTCTGGAAGTGAATCCAGAGAAAAAAAGACGTACCCAGAAATTAGATGATTTGTGGGTTTCTGTACATGGTTTCCTGATGTACTCTTCTGTCTAAACAGTTTCATGTTTTCCATGTGATTGTGCCGTATAGACCACCCATTATCTGGACGAAGAGAGAGAAACAGACACGGCGATGAGAGGGTTCATCGCCATGGGTTGTTGTTATAATAAGTGTAAAAAAGCCCACAGCCACATTAAAAATGCATCTTGATTCCATGAAAGCTGCCAAAGAAGCAACATGGCAAACACACATTGAGAAACAGACGGAGAGAGAGAGAGAGAGAGAGAGAGAGAGAGAGAGAACATTTCATCGTCACTGCAAGAAATGACAGACAGAAAGTGCAGAGTATAAACAGCCACATACACAGACGCTGGAAACATATACAAGTAGAAGATTCTACCCATAAATATAATTTAACATGTATAACATGTATAAGCACTCATGCATAGAGGTGCACACACAGGGCCCACAATCCCTTAACAACCCTCTGTCCCACACACTCACTACTGAGGAATGTAATTAGCATGCTAACACTAACAGTGATATGTAGGAGAGATCTGTGGTTAGGTAAAGCGGGCTGGAGAATAAGACAGTAATCAGAGGTAAGTGGAATACATAAATAGTACGGGTTTCAAGTTTTTAGAAGAGTTAAAGATGGCTGGAGGGCGGGATGAACTCATAGGCATGAAAACCACAACTCACAATCCCTTTATTTTACCATCAGTTATTTAAAGTTTGTTATCAGTTGGTTTAAAACTGTTAGCAAATTGTGAAAAAAAATCCCTTTTTTTTCACAGTAGATGACTGCTTTAAATGTCTGTTTCATCCAGCCGTCAGTCGAGTATACCAAGAGAACCAAAAAAAGATACAGCTAAAACTTCATTTATCTTTAAAGTAGCCACCTTTTTTTGACTCTTTGTTCCGAAGAAATTATATCTAAATTACTACACTTAGAAATAAAAGTCATTGCTGTAGTTGTAGCAGTAAGTATCTGCCTGTTTGCATATCTTGTTGTGCACACTAGGGAACATAAATGGCATTGCTATAGCAATAATATCGCGATATTACACTTTAATATATAAAAATCTGTACTAGTATGTGATATGGCGCAGCCCTAACAGATTCACATCAATGAATCTCCTTCACCTCACTAGTTTAAGCATTCATAGAGTCCTAAGTCACAGCTAACAATTGTAAATGCCATTTGACATGCTGATAACCATTATATGACCTGGGGGTGTTTACCTGCCAGTCTCAGTGTTTGCACAGGAGGTGCTAAACCTAGATTACCCAAAATGGGTGAAACATACATCAGAATCCACACGAGGCCTTAGAAAATATTTCTTCTCTTGCATGGAACCAGAATTTTATACCTATAACCTACAGAGTTTTTTTTGTGTATTATGAAAAACTAAGGAGCCCTTTAGTAAATAATTTAAACTATTATGCACTTTAATTTAAGATTTAACTGAGGCTTTTATCCTCTATTTGAGAGAAGAAACAGACC
>VVHJ01001926.1:24244-48051 GCA_015107715.1 Tylochromis polylepis
GGGGGGGTGCACACAATGGCAGAGTAAGATGTCTGCCTGGAAACCATCCACAGGGAGATGAAAGAGCACCAGTGAAGTCATGGTGCAAAAACGCAACGGACAGAAATACACGGTTCCATCTCTGAATAATGAGTGAGGGGAGCAAACGATTACAAAGACAAAGAGAGCAAGAGAAAGCAAAGGGCACATAATGCTACAGCGCAGATTGGATGATTTGTTAGCGCATGCAGGCATTCATCATCTGGGCTTGACATTATTAAAAGGTGCAAGGACTGCTGCAAAGGTCTAAAAGATTATTTGAGAGCATATAATTTCAGTGCAACAAGAAAACAAGAGCAAAGCGGGTGTCCAGTTTGAAAAGTGCAAGTCTAAGTTCGTCCGCCGACCCCCTTCAACAGAAACAAAGCTCTTGATATAAACATACAGATAAATATTCGCAGGTGTACAAGCGACATGAATGCGGTGATGTAAAACACGCACTTAAAAAGTCTATTGTCCATGTTTACATAGTTTAAAAATTCCAGTGGCAGTGAAAACCCCACAGCACACGGTCCCCATCTGCACCACAGGAAGTCAACAGCCAAACAGCCGCTGGCCTTCTCCTGTCACCACGGCTGCTGGCCAGACCCGTAGGGAGATTGCAGTCTTTGCCCACCACCCTGACAACGCACACACGCACAGGCTAAACCCATAGCCACACAGCGCTCAGCGAGGAAAGAGAGGACCTTGGTCCTCTGTCTGGGTCCTAACCTGGATGAGGACAATAAAGCAAAGGTGAAAGCTGTAGCAGGGGACAGGGAGGACTCTCCGGAGATCCTCATCCGCTCTGACGCAACACCAGGAGGAAGCAACCACAACAAAACATCTATTTCCTCTGCTATCTGGCACAGACCCGGGACCATTGTCAATTGTCAGACACAACATGGGCATTTCTGTCTATCCTCACCTCTGCAGATAAGGACAGGAAACACTGTCCTGCGCTCCATAATCGTCCAGGTTGTGTCGGCTGGCTGCACCTGCACAGAGCAGCCCATTGTAGTGGTGTGTATAATGTTTGTCCTCTGTGGGAATTGAGTGGTGTGGGGTTTTTGAGGGCAAATACAGATATTGTTGACTGAGGCTGGTAATAACAATGTCTAGATTTCCATTTTCATTTCACCCACAGACAGCTGACAAACTAGGAACAAAGGAGTAGTTGGTGCCAAAATATTCAGTATACACACTTTCGACTAGAATATAACAGCAATGTTTTGCAGGTGTTCATGACAAACTGAGTGGTTTTGACCTTGTTTAATAACCAAATTAATAAAAAGGTGGGAGTCACCAGACACCCCATGGTACAATGTTATCACAACTTCACTCATAATACAATATTATTTGGGTTTTTTGTGATATTCTGAGTACTGCAATAACATATATTGTAATTTACTGCAAATTGTGTTCTCAAAGTTGGAAATTGTCAATATATCTTTTATCCACAAGGACAAAGTTACCGCACTTCAATTCTTTTGGGTTTTTTTGGTGCAAAATAAGATCGTCAGGCATACAACACTGTCACTAAAGCCAGCCATAAATGTATCAGTCTGCGATTAAATGGGCACATAATGGTACATTGCAGATTGGATGATTTGTTAGTGCATGCACAGCATTCATCATCTGGGCCTGACATTATTAAAAGGTGTAAGGACTGCTGCAAAGGTCTGCCGTCAGTCTAAGATTAAATGGGGTCAAGTTGGAAATTACATGCTGGTAATTAGATCTGTTTCTAATAATAGAGCAATTAACTGTGATAAATCATCAAAAATAGCACATCTGTTGCTGTGTACACAGATGGAATTTCACATTTAACAGAAACAAGCAACTTCCTGTCCTTTAAAATATAACCAGAGGGCAACCAGTTGAGTCGAGTCCCCTCGAGTTGTGTTCATTGACAAACGTTGGCAGTCTGTCTGCATTTATAAACTAGACTTCGATTATTTGAAAACAGCATCAAAACTCTCTCTGAGGGTGACTGTAGTTAGCCCCAGTCAGACTGCAACTGTTTGCAGAAAGGTTGCTTCTTATCAGGCGACCTGCGCGGTCCGATTTCTACTCGTGTGACTCGGCCATTAGCTCACTCTGAATTAGCTTAGCTAATTAAGCAAGTGTGTCCAATGTTGCTGCATTGATTTTTTCACAGACATACACTGATTGCCCACCCAGGGTCAATGCTCTGGGCCCTGGCTGGCACTCTGCCTGACTGACCGGTCAGCGTCACGCGTTATCTACTCATATCTCATGACTGTGAGACGGTCCAACGACAAACAGAACAGTGCTTGCAATGTCACAGTCCGTGCACATTGACACCCACATGCTAACATTTTGTTAAAAGACACAAAGTCTGCAATTTGTAATACATGCAAGTATTCAAGGAGGGAACTGCCACAAAAACATTCAGGACAACAAATCTAACCATCCATTTAAAACACCACCAACCAGCTGAATATGCCCAGTTTGAAGAAGGTAACACATGAAAGTGGCTGTAGCTAAGGATGACCAGAGCTCAGAGACAGACCAGCAGGCCCTGCTATCTTTCCTTGACACGAGCACTGATAAGCCCAAAGCAATTTTGAGGAAAACTTTGGAATTCCTGGCCCTGGAGGAGAAGCTGTTCTCCATAGTTATGGAAAAGAAGCTTAAGAAAACAGATTAAATTACATCAGACCAAAGCACCAATTTTTAAATCTACCTATATACACACACATTTATAACATAAAGATGGGTTCACAGTAACAAACAACAGAGAAGATCCTGTAACCTCCTGCAGTTTCGGGGGAAATTGCAAAGTTTAATATTTTCTTTTATTATGAAAATGAAATGATTTGAAGAAACGTTGATTTTAGACTGATGTTTATACAGTTATAAGTCCAAGAAAGAAAATCATAGTGGCAGGTTATAATGAAATAGGGCATCGGTTTGATACCGTTCAAAATATTTTGTCACGGACAATAGACTTTTGTCAACTGTTTTGTCAAACCCAGTAATGTTCTGTAGTATTATGGAGTAAAATGAGATTTGAAGCCATTCGTTTTGGGCTGTGAAATTATAATGGGGCATGTTGCTGAAAGGGGTACTGTGTTTTTTCAGTACTTACTTCCTGTTAAAAAAGGCTTCCAATGCAACTATTAAGACCCCAAGTGTAGATAGCCGAGAAGAGATGGACTAAAGTAATTTATCTTGGATAGATTTGATGAATTTTTGGTGTATTTGGGAGTAGAAATGAAGAGATTCTGTATACTTATTTTCTCTTAATGCAGCACAATCCCTAAAAAAAAAAAAAGGAAGAAGAAAAAAAGGATACTCAGATCAAGTTTGCCCCTGAGGACTTTTATTCTTGGCAGTGGAAAAAACTGCTTTAGACTGGTGAAGAATAAAAGCATCCAGGGAAACCCAGAGAAAAACAAACAAAAAAAACAAACATTTTTAACTCATTCAAAACAAGTATTTTTCATTAAATATATAGTACGACAACAAGACAGAATTAAATTTTAATAAAACTTCAAGAGCTGGCCCATTCGTCATAACAGTCTGCTCAATAAAAGCTAGAGTAGTGAGGAAGGAAGGAGGGAATGAAGACTAACAGGAAGGATGTCTCTCTAGCAGATGCTCCAGACTCCAGATTGGTGAAAACAAGTCAGAAAACAAGCAAACCGACTGAGTTTCCCGCCCCTGACGTGACACCTCGCTGTTGGACAGCCTGGAGGTGTTTTGGTCAGGAGGACATGAGCCAGGGCCCCAAAACAGAGTGAGGAACCAGATGCCTTTGAATCAATACAGACAATTTGTTTGGACAAAAAAGAAACAAAAACAAAAACAAAAAAAACAGCATCCCCAAAGCAGCTGCCTGAATAAAACACAGCTGCACGCTCATTTCAGCTGAGGAGACACCGAACAAAGGCACAGTTTTACAGGGAGGGGGGGAAAACCCTCATGCTGCAAACCTACTCAGTTATTCTGACTGTGCTGTGCCATCCCTCTGTCGGAGCTGATTTTAAAAAAAAATAAAAAAAAGGACTGAAGTCTGGCTTAACACAGACTCGGAGGGAGGTTCAGATAAAGGACAGCAGAAAGGAGGACGGGGGGGTTTAAAGGGATTTCGGCATTTGGCATAGTTTGTGCGACTGGAAGGAAGAAAAGTGAAAAGGAGCAGAGGAGGGTGAAACGGTACAGCAGCAGCAGCAGCAGAGCAGGAACAAGATGAAGCTGGGGATGCCGGGGAGGTTGTTTAACATAATTAAAAACCACAAAATAACTACGCTTGTTGTGTAATGAGCTTCTCTCACTAGCGGTGGCAATTACTGTCTGCTAATACAGAACAATGCTGGCCATAATGTGCCAATGCTGCCTGAGCGTGCACGGCTGCGGGAGAGGGGATGTTAGGCCGTTATGCACGCCTGCATACTGAGACTACGGTCAGCAGAGGTTTCACTGGCCGATTATGTCGCCATTAAATAAATCTAGTGAACGACCGCCTTCGCTGTAAGGGTCTGATTACAGGGCAAATGCCACACAAATGAACAAAAGTTAATTGAGTGCGTGCGATCCTGAAAAAGAGGCCTTAACAGAGTAAAGATTAAATCTAATTCTAAGTATTTTCACGCTGTTAAGAAGCCCATAGTGTCATACCCACTGAGCATGGCAAAGCAGTGCAAAGAGCAGGGGTTTAATCCTGGTTAAAAGCGTTAACTGCAAGAGAGCAAATGAATGAATTACTCACAGGGCCTGTGGGGTAGGGTGGGGTGGGGGTGACTTTTCTGATGTTTGGGCTTTAAAGCCAAAAAAGCTTTCTTATACTTCTGGCTAAAAGTCATCTTTTGAACACTGGCTAGACTTTATGAGCAAGCACAAAACAATTTTTTAGTCTACTGACATTTCATACTAACACGACACAAACTTAAAGAGGCCAATTACTAAGAAAGAGTTTGTTGTTAAGGTAAACCATAAGCAAATATATTAAGCAGAACTTTGGCTGGAGGTAGACGATGTAAACAAAGGCAACGACCAGTTAGTTTTTCCGCTATCCACTGCAATATTTAAACCAGCTACAGATGGACAGTAATAAGCACACAGAAATGAGCAGCTGAATTTTTTTCGCCCTACGCCACAGCCCGCCAGAAATGTAAATACAAGTCGCGGCAACAAAGACCTCAGTCAGTTTGATTGGTCCACTTGGTAAGCATATTAAATGCGATGCCTCCTTTAATCAAACTAGTCACGTGTAATGGGCTGTAATTGCATCTGGCTTGCACAATGCTAATGCAAGCCATCATCCTGCTAATGTAGCCACATGTGTCTTTCTTGCTCCCGTAGCACTGTGACTGCTCAGTATTGATTAGCTTCAATGGGACCAGCTCAGTTTCAGTCGCCACTGTTTTGCAAAGAAACTCGAACCAGTTGCATTAAAAACCTCAATGTGTAACAGTAAAGCAAGACAGACTCACCAAACTACTGATGTTTGAGCACTAAATGACAAAGAGAGCAATAGAAGTCGAAACTAAGACAAAAACGAAGTCAGAGATGGAAACAAAAGCAAAGCTCGAGCTGACTGTGACAGATGCACGGTAATATAATCTAAATGTCTTCAGCTCTCAAAGACTCAATTAACAAGGACTGCCCTGGTGCTTGGGAGTACCAGCTGTCCCTGTTTGTCACTTTAGGTCAATAATTCTTACAGTTAATTGGTAAACACGCCTGCGTGCACACACACACACACACACACACACACAAAACAAATCTCTAATCGAGACATCCCCAACTTTGTCCCCATATTTCTTTCAGTGCGATACTAAAGAAAACACTTTTGAGAAGCACTGCTGTATTGAGGTATTCTTCTATTCTTCAAAGCTTCGGAGAACATGAGCGGTACTCTGGTTTGCATCTAAAATGTATGAGCGTGGATTCAAAGGAACCGGGAAGCTCTAAAACATTCACAGCCACCCTGCGCTAAGAGCTGATAAACCCACCGGCTTCACTCATACATTATGCTGGCTACATCAGTAAATCCCAGCTGCTCAGCTTTAGTCAGGTACCGGGTCCAGGAGGTTAACACTGTACAGGCTGCCATGGAGACAGACGTGGCCCTCCTGGAAGCCACGGCAGGAAGATGAAACGGCAACAGCAGGAACATGGCCAAAAATACCAGGAGGAGGCTGGACGATACGATAAATTAGAATAGAAAACAAAAATATGCAATCTACTCAAAGAAAAGAAATTCTTTACAAATAACAACTGGTCTGCCTGTAGGATCAGTCGGAGCCAGCTGGAGATCTGAAGATCAAACATCGCTAATGGCCTTTCTCAATAAACATTAGTGGCCTCGACAGCCTGTTTAAATCTGCTGCCGTGCCAGGGAGGAGCTGACTGAGAGCTGCCTGGTGTCACTCTGCCTGTGGCCTATTGCTATGATGAGTTCATTCATCCTCAGGACGCAAAGAGTTAATGGCTGCTGGGATTATGCAATGGCATCCCAGATGCCTTTTCTCCTCTCTTGCCCTCCTTTTTCTTCCCCAACTCCCCTTCAAACAAGACGGAAGCCAAATTAGGCATTCCTGCACGTTTCAATCAGATGCATTTGAATGCGACGGCAGCTCCACACATGCTTTGGCACCAACGTGAGAACAAAACAGGGATTTTGTTTCACTCCGAAGCCTCCCCTCGCCAGGGCCTCACACCTGCCCTGCAGGGGGGGAAAAGTTGTAAGGATTTACAACCGTCTGAGCAGGTTACAGCTGCAGTGTGTCAGGCTAGTAAAAACACATGTATTTCATCTTTTAAAGGTAAATATGATGCTATAGGTTATCACTAAAAGCAGAAGGGTGATTTCACCCACAGCAGATTAGACAGTGTGGAGGTGAAGGATGGCAAGAAGATGTCACCCACGTCATCTGATAAGAGAATAATAATGTCACATTAGTGAGGCATCAAGCGAACGAGGGAACAAAACCCGATCTGATTTATCAGATTAGGTAGGTGTTCACACTTTCACCTTTTTCCTCGCAAGTGAGACCTGACCTGGGAAAAGGATCAGGAGATAAGACAATTACAAATACCCCATCAAGTAATAAGAAAGAGACTGATGATTATGATATTTACATCTGAGTGTATTGGTGGGCTTTGAAACCAAACAAAAGGAGCCCTACATTATTATAAGATGAGCAGTGAACACACTGCACACTGTGCAGTATTTTAACTGTACATGACACAACGTAAATGCCCTCAATGTAATCTCTGACAGGCCTCATATTGGCCAAACTTAAAAAAAAAAACAAAACAAAACCAAAAAAAGACCCTGCACATTTTAATTGTTATAAGGAGGATTTTCCTTATATCACAACAGTGATTACGTTCCCTTTCATTGCAGCGATTGTAAGACAAACAGTACAGAGTTTAGTTTTCGCGTTATAAAGTAACTCTCCAGGAATGTGTGAAGGCATTCGACAGGCTGCGTAAGCTCATTCCAGATGACGCCTAATTATCATAAAAGAAGGGGAAAAAAAAAGTGTGCCTGAGAGAGGGTGTGCGTGCGTCCTTGTCCTTTTCAAACTCAAAGATTTGCCACCTTAAATCTTAAAAACCTGTCATTTAGATCCAATCCTCTAAAATAAGACATTTTAACAAGTGTTGCTTTGGCAAATCAGACTTACCAGTAGAGCTTACGGATTATTTTCCACAGCCCAAACAGATGTCTGCTGGTTACACAAATAAAAGAAGTTAAAATGAGATTCATTTATTACAGTATCTATAACAAATCAATAGCGACCAATGAAAAATAACTCAATTATCCAAAGACTCGCTGTTTATTTTCTGTCTATTGATTGTTGATTAGTGACTGATCTCTCATCACTGCTTTCTAGTTGTGTTTTTTTATTTATATATATACATATATATATATATATATATATATATATATATATATATATATATAGCCAAATTGGAACACACCCTTGTTACAGCCCATGACTTCGTAAATGCACACAGGATTAAATAAACAGAAAAGTGTGTTCGAGAATTCCGGCTCTATCCCACTCCAGAGCTGTGTTTTTCACATTCCCACGTGTGCGTAGCAACCCAGTGACACTCTTCACAGCGCAAAACCAATTAACCCATCTGAACCAGTGAGAATACTGCCTGGGATGACAAGCTCAGCAGTGCCAAACAACATAATAGTCTTCAGCTCAGAGTGCAGCGGGAGCTTCTCCCTGCAGCAAAACTGAATGGTAAAATATCGAACCGCTTCTCATCAGGACACCGGCAACAACTGGCGGAAAACGGGAGGAGCAGGCGGGCAGAGAAAGAAAAGTTTTATCCACAGGGAATTTTCTGTATTGAACTATGAAATAATGCAAGATAGATGAGAACATAACCTCACAGATAGTATTACAAATCCAAGAAAAGCCTCTTTTCCTTCCATTTCCTGAAACATTAGAAGGCATCTGTGCCCACAGTTAACATCTAGTGATGCACTAGTGCTCAGAATTTCAGAGCTTTATTTTTATTTTAATCCAAATTGCAGAGGTATGGCAATTAATAGCAAATGGTATAAAAGGAAAATAAACTGGAAACTTATTTTCCAGTCAGTCTCATGTTGAAACACCATGCATATGTCTTTGTTGCAACCAAGCTGCAAACTATTGTTAGTGAATTATGAGTCTAGAACCTGTTAGCACGAACGACAAGATAGAACCTGAGATTATGGTCCAAGCCTATCAGTGATCAGCTCGCCAACAGCTTGCTAATTTTAGCTTTTTTCCCCCTCAAATAAATAATTACATCAAAGAACTTTTACGTTTAATTTAAGCTGCCTCACTATAATTTCCTGTTGTATCTCTCCATATAAAAAACCCTTGCTCCACAGGTATACACGCACACAAGTTCACAGTCACACCTCTGCGCTCTTTGAAATTATCATGCGCATGGGGACCAGCAACACTGATTCATCACAATCTCTCAACAAAAGGAAATAGGGGAATTCTTTTTGTCTGTTGGCTCAGTTTTGAAATTCAAACTTAATGTCGTTGTGCGTTTGCAGAGAAACTTATTTATTTCCTCAAGGTTTTTTCCCCCCCTAAAAGTCAGCAAAATCCTTGTTCTGGGAGGTCACGGTGAAGAGTGACGATGATACAGATGAGACATTTTGCACATATAAAACAACCCAGAGTGTTAATAGAACTAGAAAAAGCATTTGTTATTCACCTGATATCCATGCAGTAGTCCTTTTGTATAAGCAAGTCTCTGCTCCTGCTATGGCCTCTCTCTCTTACCAGCAGCACTTTTCAGTTTTTTTTTACCGTTAGTCCACAAATGATGTATTATGGTGGTAACGGTGGATAGGAACCATAATGCAAAACAGCTCCTTAACAACCTGCTTTGTGATCATATCGACGAAAACTATAATGGAAAGGAGACTGAGCCTAAATCACACATTAAGCATCGTAAAGGCCATAAAAACACGAGCTGAGGTCGCCGCTCTCGTTTTTCCCTGCCTACGTTTGTTCTGATAAAGCACACTTTTCTGCAACAGTTTGAATAATTCTTTCACACAGGCATACTTGACCTGCCCGACCGGATAACTGTGCTTGTGCAGTTCATTGTCCATAACTGGTGACTGTTGTACACTGGAGGAAGCAAAGTGAAGTGAACACAAAGCTGCCACACACACGCACACACACACACACACACACACACACTCACACACTCTGCTTCCCTGGAATAGCGCAGAATGAAATGCACCAGACAGACTTTCATCACAGGACAGAGGGTGAACAACAGTAGCTGCAGGGCCACAGAGAAACGGTGTGTTGCATGTCTGTGTGTGAGTGGTAATGGTGGGTATGGTCAGTGGACTGTGTGAGTTTAGCAAAGAGAGCGTAGACACTGCGTGGGCACTGATTTATGGGGTGGTGATTGTTAGCTCTTGTTCGCCGGAGGGAGAAAACACAAACGCTCTTCATCTCCCCAGAGTTGTGTGGAAGGAAACTCAGCGGCTTTTGGGAATGACAGCACTGATATCGCACAAGCTAGTGAATATGAAGATCACTTAACCACAAGTTAAAGTTTAATCTGGCAGGGTAACAACCACAGACACGTTCAGCTATACTGATAGTAAGCATTGTAAAACAATTATAGCATTTTCCCAAGCCAGCTGCACTCCACTGTACGCCAGGCCAGGGAACATCGTCTCAGTTACAGATGCTTCAGGTGATGGAAACAAACCAGAACAATCTAAAACTTTATCTGGTTTTTATTTTAAACAACGTCCCATTCAAGATTGTCTCATCTGTTCCATCCGTCTCAATTAGCTTGACTAGGTCAATGGATCAGCAGCTTTTGATTGTTTCAACTGTATCCTCCCCCTCAAGATCAGGCCATTAACTTCACAGTCAATTATAATTTGTAGTGTACGGTATTAATGACCACACCTGTACACCTTCTGATGTTTGAAATTGAGTTTTAATGGCTCGACTTGTTTATATTTTGTCCAACGTCATGTAGGACTGACTTGACAGTGTTTTAGTCTGTGAGATCAAAATGTTTTTGGACTGTAGGATATTGTTATAAATTACTAAATTCTTGATTCATATAAAATAAAATAAATAAAAAAAATCCACATTTGATCGGCATCGTCAGATATACTGCATACTAAAGTAAAACAGCGCATTTCACTTAATTCTATATGCAATTTGCATCTGACATATTATTCTATGCGTGAATGTCCAATTAATATCTGTATTATAACACTGAATTTAGCTTCCATATCTGTCTGATTCGGTAGAACCTCTAATTCATCATGTTGTGGTCATTTGTCATGTTTGTCTTTCACAAATGCCTGAACACGCATGTGAACACGATGAATTCCATTCCCTTTCAAACAGGGAGCCACTATTCAAAACCAGACAAAAACCCTGTTGCTGCAAAACACTTAATTTAAAATGATAATGAGTTGACCCAGTCACTACTCACGCTGCTGCTCCTGAGTTGCTTAGCAACTACTTTGTTTTGCTGCTGTGCAGGAAAAAAAAATGTTTGTGGAAAACAAAAACTGTTTTGGGAGGACATATTTAATTAATTTTATTCAGGCATATAATTTAATCAGGGTTTTGTATACACAGTACTGTGCAAAAATTCTTGAGACGCCCCTCATTTCTTTATATCTTGCTAGGGAAATAAAAAAATGCATGCAGTGATTAACTGAAACATAAATCACATCAGTAACACAGTACGCAGGGCAAAAACAGGACTTTTTCAATTCTAATGAGCTTTAAAGTCAATATTTAGTATGACCATCTTAACAACCTAAATTCTCTTAACCAAGCTTACTTCTGATGACAATACTCCATCAGCCTTTTACAGCTGAGGGGTAAAAAAATGAAGTCAGCGACAGCCCAAATGGTATTATGTGCTGGACTAAAATCTAACAGTACATTTCAGCATTCATATTTCCATCAGCTTTGACAAGATCCCCAACACCAGTGGCTGAAATGAAGGGTGGTTCAAGACTTTTGGACAGAATTGTTTACATCCGACTTTGGCGTTCCCAAATAATTTCCTCCATTCAACACCACCTGTGTCAAAGTTATCTCCATCTCCAAACTTAACATGCAACTTCTTATTCATTGAAACATGAGATTAACAATTGTGGGCTTACAGTTAGGTGCCTTGACTCTTTGGTCACATGCCTCAGTGCTGTGGTACTGTACTGTGCACAGAATCACACTTCATGTCTGTATTTTTGGGTCTCTGTTACTCTCCATACCTTGGTTCTTCTTTAGTGAGGATTAATTACAACAAAGGGGGGACAAAACTGCCTCAATCTTTTGATAATGACCTCAAAATAAACAAAAATATGTTCTGATCTACTTCCAGATCAATCACTACCTGAAAGATCTTTAAGTATCCCACCCTTTACCTGACTCGGTCCACCTTTTAAGATGGATCAAGTGGATAGCCAGCACTACCAGAGACCCTCTTTGCTTTTTAATGTGGATTCATCTTCGCCTTGTCAATGCAATACAGAGTTGTAGCAATCTGTCCAGAGTATGGGTCCCAGTCTCATGTGCAGACAGCACAGTCTATTTACTTCTAAAATGTCATTACGTTATATTGAAAGACACAAACACGCACACACAGAAAGTCTGCAGCCCATCTGGTAGTATCAGGACCCCATACAGACTCTTTTTGATTACCTGTTTGCCCACACTGTGAAGCACAACCTGAACATCGACCGGTGTGATGGTAGCCACAAATTTACCCAGCCAGGTTTGTGAAACACTGCGGTAGTCTTCAAAGACAAGAAGGCAAATTCCACCACTCTGAATGCCTGTAATTACCTTCCTAAGCATGTCAACATTAAAGTTTATTTCTTTTCAATAAAAGAAAATCACAATAGAAATGGAAATGGCAAATTGGATTTCCACAGTACAGACTTCAGCCCACCGCCACAGAGCAGCTCTACTGAATTAATATAGACTGGCACTGACTAAAGTGACCTTAACAGGCCAGAAGCAGCTGGAAAATCCAATACCATAAGTACTGAGATCAACATGTACATTTGGCAGAACATAAAATCTCAGTACCTATTTGACTGCTGTCAGAGTAAATCAGACTGATGATACCACAATAATTATGTTTAAATAAAATCATGATTTCATAAACTTTAGGCTACATTTGATTTTGGCAAAGTTGTTTACTTAACACCGTTTGTCAGAACTGTGAAAATCATATTCATTGTCTTGTTAGTTTTGCACTTTTATTTATCCTTTTAACTGTAACTGATAAATGGTCTTTTTGCTCATTTTAGACCATCTTCTCAGAAACTATCACTTCCTTTGAAGGAATTGAATCTCTGGTTTAAATCACCAACATGGGGGGGTTATATTGAAGGAAAACAACAATATGGTCCAGGGTCTTTCTAACAAACAACTGATGTTTAACTACAAATGCTCTAGTTGATATTCTCCATTTCAGTCTACTGACCTTGAAGGGAAAAAAAAGGAAAGACTTAAAGCCTGAGCTAACTGCTAAATGAAACCTTGAAGCTTAAAGAAGCAGAGAAAGCCAGAGAGACAAAGAGGGAGGGGTGGGACAAATGAAGGGAGTGTTGATGGCATTAACAAAAGAGACAGTGACAGAGGCATGAGGACAGGCACAAAAATCATACTCCATTACACTCAAACACACACGCACGTACACCTCCGAGATGGATTTTGCCAGCCCACCATGCCTCGTTCTCCACTGCTGCAATGTCAATCAGAATGAAAATGAAAATCTTTGCGACTCAAATTGGATTTGCACTGATGAAGGTCATTTCATTGGGCAAGAAGAGCAGGCTAATTCACGAAATGAGGATTGATTCTCATTGTTCTGCAGCTCAATTCTTCTTTTTTAGTTTCTTATCCTCCTGCATCACTGCCTGATCATGCCTACAGCATTTCCCAGGATAGTCAAATATTCTCTGGCATCCAAACATAGACAAATGTCCAACTAATCCCTCAGAGTTCACAAATGGAGTGGCTGGCATCCCATGCAGTTATTTGGTTATTTTTTTATTTCAGTTTCCATTACTTAAAAGGTACATAAAGGGGAAGGAAAGTATGGCAAAAACGTATTAGGCTTCTTTGCAGAGCGGCAGTGTTACCTGGGAATCAATTCAACAACAATGGCCTCAAGGCACTTTATATTGTAAGGTCAAAACCTTCCAATAATATCCAATGAAACTGTAAACACATTAATCTGTGACTGATCTTTGTTTAAATTAAACTTTATAGACAACATTCAAATGATTAACTACCTGTGGAGCCAATCATTTAGAGACTCACAAATTGTCAAAAAATAACAACAGACACACACAAAAATTCTCTCAGCACATTATGTCCAATCAGCATGAAACTTCAACATAAACAATTTAAAACTTTATAAACCACAAACTCCATATGAGGGACAGCTGTAGTCACAATGACGTCACTCGGTTTGTGATGTTCATTTTCAGCATCGTGGTCGTCACCAATTTGCTTTTTTTTTTTTTAGGATCCTGCGCTTAAGGGAGAGGGTCGAGTGCCAACTGTCATCTAAGCTAGCCATGTCAATTAGTGCAAAGAGCATCCATGCACCACATGGGTCCAACGCAGACACGGATATGTGCTAATTACTGCAGGTACAAATAATTAGGTAGAATTTCACTCACCAAAACTGAAGCACAGACATTTTCAATGGGCTTTTAATACAATTAACCACACAGCAAGCCACATGATTTGCCAGACAACTGCATTTAAAATGCTCAAAAAAGCAGAAACAGCACAAACACAGTTGGAAGGTCCGCTTCAGTGACTGGAATAAGCCGAGCTGCAGCCCAGCGATGGCATCCATCTCTCGATCAAAACTGCTGCTTCTCTAAAAATGTCCAGCTCTGGGCCTTACCAGAGTCTATATGGCTCAGTTAGAAAAATAAATAAATTAAGTTTCTTTTTGTTAGATAGAGGCTGACTTATTTTTGGAGGCCATTTGAAGAACTGCATTTTTTTGGAATTGTCATGCTGTATAAAACATGAGGTGACTGTGAAATGACTCAAATATCCATCAGTCTCTAAACTGTTTTAACTCCAGAACTCACACATCTTCATAGATCTGTTTTTGAAGCTATTGCTGCATAAAAGTGAATACAACAGCAGCTAAAAGTAATGTTTAAGTAATTTCTTGAAGATCTCTGCTGAAACTGAAGTATCCAAAAAACAAAAAAAAACAATTCCCAAACTGTCTGAATGTTTCCTCCTCATAAACCCTACCTGATAAGAAAAAAAAATCCTCCTTTATAATGACACGGCTTGTGGTATACATCTTGTACTGGAATTAAAAATCAGAGACAAAGTTTGAGACAGAGAGCTGGCCTCTTCACTTCACTGCCACACTGGTTCATTGAAATCTGAGAAAGCTTCCATTTCTCTGCACAATCTGGAATGTAAGACTGGGGTTTTGGTATTCATCCACTTTGGAAATGGAATTCACTTTCAGATTTTGCAGCTTAATGGGGCGGCAGTAGAGTGCTTTAGTAACCGTCCTATTCAACACCCAGTTGTAAATGTGTGTATGAGCACAGCAGTGCTGACAAAGACCTTCAGTGAATAAACACAGTCTGGTGTAAATCATTCAGAGGTGCATGGCTCAGACAAACCCAGATGAAAAGCTTCAAGTCCCACTGGGGCCCACCCATGGAACAGATGCACGCATTTAGCCATGGCACAATCAGATAATAGGTATAAAAAGTCCCTAACCAAATGTCAGAGTCACTCACTCAAAGGGTTCACTGGGGTCATCCTTCTGCAGCTCGGTGGGGATCGGGATCCGCTTGTAATACATTTCCCAGTCAAACGCCCCTCGCATGGCGTCGCCCGCCTGTGTTTCATAGCCAAAGTTGTCGTGGTCGATGACGTCAATCATCGGGCACACGATAGTCTTCCTGTTCTGGGCAATTCGGTCTGAGAGAGACAGAAGGAGGCACGCACGATGGCAAGCAGGTTATGACAACAGATGGTGCAGAAAAGTCATTCCCAAGCTTTGTGGCTTTAGACCTTTTACAGCCAAGCAAAGCCTACTTGCTCCTCCTGTCCACAGACTTATGAGGGCTCTGTGAGCTGTTTAAACAAGTGGTGTGCGTGTATATATACAAAATGAAAATTTTGCTCCTGTGTTACAAACTGAAATATATCAATCCTGACCATGTTAAACACTTGGGCACCAATACTTTTTTAAATAAATTTTTAAAAATAAATTATTGATTTAGATGATTTATCTTTTACCATTGGTAAAAAGAATCATGTTTTTAGGAACAAATAAAATGATTGATTGGTAATTTTTTTATAAAATATGTATTTATTTTTTACCATTTGATTTTGTAGGAAAAAAGGTTGCAGTTGTTTGATCGGTAGGTTTCAGTATTATTCAGTAACCACTGCCTCACACCTCTCAGCTCCATCTAGCCTTCAACTCTCTTACAAACTTTTCATTTATTGTTTTGGTTTTTTTTAAAGTGACTGACTGAAATCTGATTGATGAATTGTAACGGACACTCATTTTACACGTGTCATTGTGGCTGCGTTGTCAAAGAGATGCTATCAACTGTGTGTACATAATCGAAGCAGCTTCCAGATCTAAAAATGTCGTAAACCTGCAGTTTTTCTAATCGTCGGTAAGAGGCCCACTCCTCTGACTGCAACAGGCTAGAATCTACTGAAGTCAGAAAATGACCCTACTGCTCATTTGAATGATATCAAACACTTTTCTGATAAGCACATGGTATCATTTACCATTTTATCTCGCACACCTCAGGACTCCAGCTTTACCAGTTTGTTACAACTACCAAGATGCAATAAAGACCTGCCCTTCAGACAGCAATACACAGAGCAGAGGCACCTTAAATTGCATGCAGCTGGTCACATGATCACATTACATGGAAATCATATCCAGTCCAAGCCCATCCATATCATTGATCAGTTGATAGAAAAATACACATTCTAAGTCATATCCTATATTTCATGTAAAACTTGTTAAAATGTGATATGTATGCTTAAATGTCTGTGTGGGCTGGCATACACATCAAGTGCCATCAGAAACCATGATCAGGAAAGTTCAGCTGCTAATCACCAAGTATATGAATCACACTGTGGCTTGCTTGAGTTATGCTGGGACTGACCATGCACATCTCCCAAGGAGAGAATACTTTACTCTAACAATAAGAACTCTTTTGGACTTACACTTCGGCTCCTAAAGGTCTCAATCAATAAATGGATGTTTGTTTTGTTTGTTTGTTTTTTTATGATTCCTTGTATTTTTATGTTTGGCTGGTTCAGCTTCTGGCTGTCTGTATACAACCTGTACTGGAGGTGTATGTTTCCCCCCCTCACTTTCATTTTGTATTTGATTTTTCATTTATTTTTTAGTGCCTCCCCCCGAACTGTTGCATTTTTGGGGGATAAATTTATTTATTTACTTAGTCAGAGATTTAATAATATTTTATAAGCACTAAATTTTCAAACTGTTACCAGTGTGTAATGCACCATCCACATATGACTTAGAGATGTTATTTATCAAGCAACTATGTAATATATGAGCTCTGAATGGACATCTTCATGTGATGAGATCACATGACCAACATCATTCAATTAAAGATGGCACTGCACTGTGTTATTACCTGCTTAAGAGCAGGTGTGCTTGAAACATTACAACTACCATGACGGTTGCTGTAATGAGGCCCTGCGGAGTGTGAGCTGTTCACTAATTATTTGGCCCAGCAACTGGCCCACTTCATGGTGTGGATGTACATGAATATATATTATACATATACATTTTAAATCATATTTACTAGCTTGGATTTTTTTGACACTTTTATTTTTCCCAAAATGAGTTTAATGTCACATGTAAAGAGCAGCCATCACTAAGGTTATGACCTGGGCACACAGTGCAGGCCGGTTGAGGATCGGGCTCATGTCAAGGGTCAAGGTTCAATGATGATGTGGAGTCCTCACCCAGCAGTGGAGGCAGCCAGTTGACATTGGCTTCACAGTGCGAGTCCAGGAAGGTGAGGACTTCTCCCTTAGCAGCAGCTGCTCCAAGCAGGCGAGTCCGGATCAGACCCTCCCTCTTCTTGGTCCTCAGGATGCGAACCTTTGGCAGCCGTACCATGTACTCCTCTAGTGCCACCTTAAGGTGTTCTGAAAAGATAACATGAGAGAGAGCATAATTTAAAACAGGGAAAAAAAAGAAAAAAAAGAAAAGAAAAAAAAAACGACATAATGGTATAGATGGATCAATATCATGCCCCGTTAATGCGTGCAGGTAAATAAAGACCTACTGGCACGAACTGCTTCAGAAAGCTGTCCACAAATAGGAAACCCTCACCACAAAATGTGCTCTTCAAAAAAAGATGAAAAGAAAACTAACCCATTAGCCGTCACCATCAAACACGACATCTGCTCCTGCCACATGTTCCACACTGAAATGTTCCCCTTAAGGCCTTTACATCATAACGAACTTTCACCCATACAGAGAAAAACTTTATACTACTTACTTTTCTACACTCACTGATTTTTTTTTTCGTTTTTATATCTGCACTCATTAGACAGAATGTTACCCTCAAGAGGAAGAAACCAACTGCGAGGAATGAAAAAGGAATTAAATCAGCCCCTCTAACGTGCGGTC
The DNA here is from genome assembly GCA_015107715.1 of Tylochromis polylepis. NCBI lineage: Eukaryota > Metazoa > Chordata > Actinopteri > Cichliformes > Cichlidae > Tylochromis > Tylochromis polylepis. Next base: position 42,470 of record VVHJ01001926.1, read on the forward strand.
ATAAACCTTTTTGGTAAGAAATTTAAAAAAAGAAACCAACTAAAAAACAAAAAGAAAAACAGTGCCATCTCCAAAATTGTGATGATGTTCATTCTACCCAAAACTCATAATCCCCCATTATTGACCCTTTTCCCCAACAACAAACCCTTCACTGAGTAAATTACACAATCAAATAGTTTTCATTAAAGTTCATGTCTGAGCCACTGGTCCTACGCATAGCAGCTGTTCCATTTTCCAGTGTTTCTCTAGCAGCAGTGACAGTAAATCTCAACACAGAGTGAGGTGTCAGTCAAGTGGTCAGTTCCATTGCCTAAAATGGCAAATACACTGGAATAGGGTGGATGGTGGAGGAGGGGATCTATATATATAGCGACATATAAAGACAGGGCAACTTGAAAGCGTCAATCAATCAGAGACGGGGCTTATACATGCACATTTTCTCCAATCTTTCATCACAGCTCGCCTTTGACAGAAATCAATCCTGCTCTAAATGGAGCCTTTAAGTCTTTCTGCTCAAATGCCCAGTCAACTCTGACAGGTCAATAAATATAAAAATAAGTCACACTTAAAGCTATGTTTCAATGGCCATCTGTCTCGTGTTAATGTTTCTAAAGCTGTCAACCATTGCAGAGAAAAGCCCAGAAAGTCCAGTGTTGTTAAGGCCAGTATAAAATTGAATGTACTCCATCTCAAGCCATCCATCCATCCATTGCTTTTCACTTTCTGTTTAAATATTCAGTATCCAGCAAAAAAAATCATTTGCATTTAATACCACCTCAAAAGAGGAACATCTTGATAAGATGCCATATGCTACAAATTAACTGGAAATGAATGGTTGCAGTTATAATGTTATCCACTGTGAGCAAAGACAAAACAGATACACTGGAAAAGCAAGCCACACAAATTGTGCTTCCTAAATAGTCTCCAACAGCCAGACATGACTCAGCAGTGTCTTTTACTCCATCTGTCTACTGTTAGACAAATGATTTAATTGCATCCAAATCTGACGTCTACAGTGACTCTGCAGAGGATCACGTTCCAGCTCACCACACAGTCAAACTAAAGCACCAGAAACAAAAAAGCATCAGATGTCACATCAAGACTCTTTGCTCACATAGTTTCTCTTCTAAATCAAATTTTGGTCTGTTATTTTGAGGTAAAAAATAATCTGCAGAGGTTTGTGTTTTTTGAAAAGAAGAAAGACGTCATGACCAAAGTGTTCCTTCACCATTGGTACTGACAAACTCAATTAAAAATGTATTTATGTAGTGCTAACTCACAACATAATATATTAGGACACATTACAAAAGTTAAGACCTTGCAAACCCAACAAACTCTGCTTTCATGGAACATTATCCATGCTGTAATCTCTGGGGCTGAAAATGAAACCCGCACAGAAGTGTCAACCACAGCAGCAAAGATGGCTTGTGCTTCTAGTTAGATTCTAGCATTTTATTAGCACTAACTGTTTCTTAGCACCGATTAACAGAGTGAAAGAAGTGTTTCTGTCAATTGTTCATACAGTTTAATGTGCAAATACCTAACCAAGCTCGACATTATCAGCTGATAATTTTGGTACTCCACCCTCTTGTCCAAACACGTAGCTTCCAGCTCCCCAAAAAAGCTAACATAGAACTAACATAGAAGGAACAACATTAAGGCTTCAAGCAAAATTTCTGCAGGTGTATCACAAGCCCAGTGGTTCGACCTGGACCAGTCCAAAGCATTATTAGCTATAGCAAATAAGTTACAGAAGGGAATAAAGAACTGGGAAAATGTTCTAAGTTATTATTGTTTAACTTGCACAGCTGTTGCCCATCACTATATCCCCCTCTATTTAAAGAAGACTAAATCATTCATAGTAATACATGAATGAGGTCCAATGTGACTCAGACAAATAAATGTGCCTCATTGTACCATTTCTTTTCTTTTTTGCACATCTTCTCTGCATTAACATCAAAAGTGTGAACAAGAACATTCCTCGGACCTATAAAAAGAGAACTTTATATACAGAATAAAGGAAGATACGCTTTACATTAAAATATTACCTCTGTCAGTGTTCCTCCTTACAAATGGCCCACTGTCACAAAGGAGCTCCCTCCAACACATCCACTAATTGGATTTTGAATATCAGAAGGGTGGAAGGAGGAAAGGCGGCAGTCCTTTCACACCTTCAAACTATAATCTGCAGCTGCTCAAATGACTGACAGAACATCTCTCTCTGCACTCTGTTGTTTCTTTCCAGCTGTAATTCCTTCACTTTTTGTTCCATCTTTGTTGCTTCACTTCCCAACCTTCATCCCTCATTCCCCTCGTCTCTGTTCTGATGCTGCTTGGCAGCCATTGCCTCTTGGGGAGGTACTCCTAATCCCAAAAGAGGCACTGAAGACAGGAGAACCGGCCAAAACCAACAAACCAGAAGCCAGCTGGTCCCCTGATTTGTCTCCGTCCTCACACTTTCCCTTCATCCTTCTTTTCTTTATTTATTTCTTTTTTTAACTGAGGCTAAGAAGATGACAGCTCATCACTTGAAGCCAAACATCAAAACTCAACATCATTTCCCAGCTAGTCCAAAAAGATTGAATCTGGTCTTGTCCAAACACTCTCCAATCAGAAATTATTAAAGCAAAGCAAAGCGAATTAGAACACAGCAGTAATCAAGACCAGAGTGAGAGGTGCTGTCTAGCAAACTGTCACAGAGGTCTCTGCTACTTAATCCTGAAGGCCTAAACTGAGATGCAGCACGCCTCAAGTGGTCTGGCTCCAATTAGCCCAATCCAATTTGAAATATTAAAGAAAAACCAAAAAACTTTAAAGCCAGGAAATAATTTATTTAGCAAAGTGATAATGAAATCCAACTTTGGTCTTTCTGTCTCTCCCTGTTGTCCTGTGATAGACCAACAACCTGTCCACTTCTCAACCCAGTTAAAGCTAGAATAAGTTTTGATAGTTGGAAAAGTTCTGATACCAATTGCCTAACATTGTCTTGTTTCCCCTTACGCCACCAAAATGCCTCTGACCTGTCTGGGCATTACAACAGGACCTCTGGGGATATCCTGTGGTGTTTGTAACCAAAATGCTGGCAATAGCTCCTGTGGGACATGTGGGTTGTGGGCTGCAGCCTCCATGGAGGGGGCCAGGTCCACTGAATGCTGCCAATTCTAGATTGGATTGGGATCTGGGGAGGCGGGAGGCTGGAGGCTGGGTCAATGCCTTGGGCTCTTTGTCATGTTGCTTCAGCTGTTCCTGGGCAGTTTGTTTTGTGGCAGAACATAGTGTCCTGCTGGGGGAAGCCATTGACACTGAGGAGTGTACAATAGCCTTTAGCTAGGTTGTACGTGTCTAAGTAACCTCAAAATGCATGACATGTCACAGCCCAAAGACTCACAGGACATTACTGCATGATCAATGTTTTTCACTTCACCTGTCAGAGGTTTTAATGTTGTGGCTGATAAGTATGTATTTTGCGAGATAAAATATGAGCACTGTTGCCATCCTTCCTGATGACTCTTGTCTTTAACATAATCTTGTGACACACAGATACATACATCTCCACGTATATATCGCTGATTACTGGTGGTTGGACGGATTATGGCTGGTTGGAATTTTTTGAAAAAAATATCACCTATCCTTAATACAAAATGTTGTTATACCTGTGTGTTTCAGGTCTCATTTTATAATAATAATAATAATAATGATCATTTAAAAAAAATCAATATGATGTAACAGATTTCAGAATACTTGCCAATTCTGTACTTGTAAAATTGTACAAATAATTCCTACTGCCAACTCCAGCCAAGTAGAGTAATTGGAGATTAGTAAGTTTATAGGTGATACACTTTATATTAAAATGACTCATTGCAGCAATAATATAAGCTGCACAGTTTTGACATTGGAATAATGGCTGAGGGGCTCCATAGGGTCAATGCCACCATTAGCGAAAAGAAGGCCTTCACCTTCATTACATGGCAATAAATCAGCCCATTAGCTATTAACCATTAGGAGATTGATTCAGGCTAAACTTTTGCACTGCATGGGGCAATTTCTTACATAGCCTCCCTAATGACAAGCAGGGAGATTAAACAATGAACATTTGCATTTCATGTAAAGCGCATTCAGACTAGGAAAGGAAAGCGGGAAAGGTTATGGTGTCTAATTATGAATGGTTAATTTGACCTGAATAAATTGGAATACGGCTCTTCTGGTTTACTGAAAACTGCCGGGGCTATAAATCACTCTAATGAGAGCAGGCTGACGTCGGCAAACACATTAGTCATTATTAGAATGTGAAATCCAGGACATGAAGAGGGCTCAGACATAGTCGATACCGGGGTCAGTTCTGTAGACCCCATTTACCGAACTAACAAACAGTCGCTGCCCTCAATCTCTCTCTGTTCCAGGAATGCATCTTCCTCTTAGTCATTTATTAGGATTAAATCACAAACAATAAAACTAGGCAAAAAAGAGGTCAGGGTGAAACGTGGGCACGAGAGGTCCACAAGTATTTAACTGGTACAGTGGTCCCCACGATTTTTCAGCCCCATGACCACCAGATCACATTGATCTGATCTCACTCCAGTAAATATCACTGAAAAAATTAATATGAATTGGACCAAGATAATGTACATGCAATAAATACCAGTTTTAGTAGCACCTCAAAAGTAATCATGAAAACCATCTTCCAAACACATTATAGCAAAGAAACCATGCTAAGCAAGAGAAAAAACAGTCAATGACATCAACTATAAAGTATATAAAAATAGTTAATCACGTCAACTTAACACCTTATCTACAAAAATAGAATAAAAAAATTAGTGATTTAATTTTCTTCAATGCACCTCATTTTGCTTAACAAAAACGTTTTGCAAATTTGACTAAATCTATTTGCATAAATTGGAACAAACCACCTTTTGATGTTGCCAGGACCTTTGTTTAATATAAAGATGAAAAATCCCCTCTGTGTATTCTACAACCATGAGAAACCTGGGGTTGGGGGAAATCACAAAAGTATAATGGAGCAGATTTATCGTGAAAATTATACATGAGGATAAAAGATAAGAGGTAAATATTCAGCCTTCAATGGCATATTTACCTATTTTATTCTATAAAATCCTCAAATATTTGCTGATGTGAATATGATGTAGCAAATGTGTTAATTTGAACTCAATTTAAACTGGATGTCGACTTCTACAGCTCATCATTTACTCAAACACTGGTTAAGACAGAAACCATACCTGTTAAATGGTGACCTGAAAGCAATGTATAACTATTTCCTTAGCATTTCATCCATTCTTCTTTAAATAGCTACTACTTCATTTGCCAGTTTTTCATTATGTTTACTGACCAACTGCAAGTTTTTATACATTATGTCAAGCTAAAAATTTTGAGTATTAATCTAGGTTGTTAGCTAGCCATTTCAACTGTTATACTGGTTGAAATTTTAGGCTATTTAAAAAAAAAAGAAAAAAGAAAAAAATTTAATCCATATGCAGCTAGCCATCAACTGCTGGCTGTACTTTAAAATATAACTTTACAACTAGTTTGTTAACAATTTAAGCGATCCATTTTATTTATTGATTTTG
>VVHJ01001927.1:0-11718 GCA_015107715.1 Tylochromis polylepis
ACCTAGGGTTGTTCTTATTTTCTTCAATCACTGACGAATAGTAAGATGTTCTGGCTTTACGGAGGGCTTTCTTATAAAGCAACAAACTATTTCTCCAGGCTAAATGATGATCTTCTAAATTTGTGACATGCCATTTCCTCTCCAGCTTGCGAGTTATCTGCTTTAGGCTACGTGTTTGAGAATTATACCACGGAGTCAGGTACTTCTGATTCGAGGCCTTAGTTTTCACAGGAGCTACAGTATCTAGAGTTGTACGTAGTGAGGAGGTAAAATTATTAACAAGATAATCAACCTCTGTTGGAGTAACGTTCAGATAGCTGCTCTGCTCTATGTTGGTACAGGGCATTGAAGATGATAACAGTGGGTGGATTATATTCTTAAACTTAGTTACAGCGCTCTCAGAGAGACATCTACTGTGATAAAGTCTACTCTCCACTGCTGTGAAATCAATTGTTGTAAATGTAAATGTAATCAGGAAATGATCAGACAGGAGAGGGTTTTCAGGAAACACTGTTAAATGTTCAGATTCTATGCCATAAGTTAAAACAAGATCTAGAGTGTGATTAAAGTGGTGGGTGGGTTCTTTTACATTTTGACAGAAGCCAATTGAGTCTAAAAAAATCACTGAACTGTTCTCAAAAGCCTTGTTGGTGAACATTGTTCATTGCTGAATCCAGAGATGTTGAGAAGATACGGAAAAATACGTCCATAAACCTGGCCTCATTAACACAGGCCAAGAGATTGGTCGGTAACTGCTGGTTACTAGGGAAAAGTGTGTATTCCCTTAGCAGTTGCCTAGTAGTTGCTGTAGGTTGCTTACTGTTGCTAAGTGAATTTGGTTGCTAAGAGGTTTACCCTGCCGCATCAAAAACCTTGTGATTGCTTTGTTCACTAGCAGATTGCTGCATTCACATGTAGTTTGCCTGGAAAACATGGACTTGTCTGCAAACTCTTCACCAAGGGGTAATCAAACTGCTAAAAGTGGAACACAAGCAGAAAAAGAGAACTTCTGCTTTTTGCTACAGCTCAGAGAGTAAATGGTCAGGCTGTGCAGACAAGTCGATGCCTCCTGTGCAATCTAGGGGCGACTTGCTTTAATCTGCTTGCAACCAAAGCAATCGCAAGGACTGATTTCACAAGCAAGATATAGTCCAGCAACCTCCTTTGGCCAGATTTCACTTGGCAACTGGCTAGCAACCTCCAGCAACCACTCACTGGCTGGTTGAGGAATTCACATATTCCCCTACTTACTGGTGGTTGGCCAGGTGTTTGCCAACTGGTCTCTAGGCCTACATGATTGGGGCCTAAGATGAAATGAACAGAAATACAAACTATTCTATGGTCTGATCAATCAAAATTTTAAATTCTTTCTGGAAATAACGTAACCCATGTCCTCTGGGATCTAGGTTGGTATCAGCACCTATGGTAACGTGCTCCTCTGTGAAGGCATGAATAATGCTGCCATTTAGGTGTGGACTCCCGAGAAGGACTTGCTTACTTCAGCCAGACAATGCCCACTTTCTGCATAGATCCCAATAGCATGTCTCTATGATAAAAGAGTGCTAAACTGGCCTGTGTGCAGCCTTTCATCCATTTAAGACTTTCATGTTTATGCATTAGGAAATGAAAAACATGTCAAGCCCTGAACAGTGTTGCTAAAAGAACAGCTGAAAGGCTCCTGTTGCAAAACAATGCTGTCATTATCAAATTACTAATGAGCGCCTGTTTAAACACAAACTCTGTAAAGGGTCGTCTTGTCTGTACTATTTTTTTATTTTTAAAAAATGTATTACACACTGTCCCAACTTCTGGAAATGTGTTTGACTGTAGGACGTTTGAATTAGCCTGCCCCATCTACAGCTAATGGTAAGTCCACCTCATTTTTTTTTTTCTCATTTTGGAAAACCCAACTCGAAAAGCATTTAACAGAAAATCTGTCATGCTCGCATGTCTGAGAGTTATATCTGCTATTTTTTAAAAACAGGCCTATTTGACACAAAACAGAGCCTCACCGTAACAAGCAGCTGGTCCTCTTGTAGATGCTAGGAGGTCTGCATTTAGCTTAAAATATAAAACAAAGGTGAGTATGTGAAGATTTTTGAACCAGAAGATTTAGTTGTTGCTGCTTCATTGACAGGAACAGATTGAACCACTGGACTCAAGTGGAAATGCGCTGACTAAACTTGGAGGGAAAAACTAGATTTGACGAGAGAAAAATGAAAAAACTGAAGAGAGGAAACAGAAGAAGTAGAAGAAAGAGAGAGGGAAGTGGGGATTGACAGATAAAGAACTGCAGCGGTTCAAAGGTCAGACCAATAAACAAACAACACATCGATTTCCTGCCGCTCACTACCATTCCTGGGGAAACCCCTTTGCCTCCACCATCTGGTTACTCTCATCTCCACTTATGTTAAAGAGGGAAAGCCCGTCCTCCCCCCTCCTCCAACTCTCCTCAACTCCCTCCTCCCTAGTTAATAGCATCCCTTGGACATCTCCTGGGGACGGTGCATCAGAGGTGAACCACTACCAGAGATTGGTAATCATTTTATTAGAGGAAGTAGGAGCCATGCTTCTACTCGGAGAGCAGGATAAATGGTGGAGCCTGCGGATCCGATGCTCTCAGGCTGTTTATATGATGGACGTAAACAGCAAAGCAAAGCACTGATCTCTTTTTACATCGCCCTGCATCCTTTAACGGCCCTACAGAATTATTATTTGCACTTATAAAAGGAGAAACTCACTTTAAAACGCTGCTGTAAAACGCCTTCTTGTGATTTATGGCCCTGTTTGAGATTATTTGTGAATAACCGGTCAGACATGGACAATATGATGCCATGGTCAAATGTGTTAACCCTGACATACTCAAATTTATCCCATTTTGACAGCTGCAATACTATCATTTTTCCAGGCTTCATTATGAAGGCTTTTCCTAAAGTGACCCAAAATACAAAAAAATGAAATCTCTGAAGGCGAAGAAGGGTTAATAATAAAACGCTGTTCCAGCACTTTAAATGTATGTTGAAAGAGTGGCATCTGCTTCTGTAGAGACAATCAAACAACCCTCTCTGGGGAAGCACTTAGTGACAGTGGGAAGGAAAAACTCCCTTTTAACAGGAAGAAACCTCCAGAAGAACAAGGTTCAGAGAGGGGCGGCCATCTGACACAAATAGTTGGGGGTGAGGGGAGGAAAACAGCACAAAAAAACCCTTTTTTATTCTTGTCTCCAATTACACCCAAACTGATCGCAGTAGATGGCTGCCCCTCCCTGAGCCTGGTTCTGCAGGAGATTGCTTCCTGTTTACAAGGAGCTCTTCCTTCCCACGGTCACTGAGTGCTGCTCAGAGGGGATGGTCTGATTGTAGGGCCTTTAACTTGTAATATGAAATGCTTTTAGGCATTTCATATTACTGAAATTACTGTTGTTGTTTATTACTGTTGTGAACTGGTGAGGTACAAATTGCCTCAACCTGAACTGAACTTCTAGCTCATTCAACAATATTTGTAATGTGAAGCTACAAACAAGCAGCCATGTTTCAGTTAGAAAGCCAGAGACAGAAAGCCCATATTAGGTGAGGAAAGAACGTGTCAGCCAAATATCACAATCAATATAACAACAAGCCCACCGTCATGTGTGACTTCACAGTTTCAAAGCAGTTCTTGATACTCTGATATAAACACGTAGTTTTGGTGCCTAAAACTAATCGGAGATCAAAACTCCTTTGGGAAATTTCTATAAATCAACCTATTGGGGGTCTTTCTGTCTTAAAAGAGAATTATTGATAGTTACATGATGCAAGCCAGTATAAAAGAATAGGCCACAAATGTAGGCTTGTCACAGTCTCAACGCCTGCGTTATGAAACTAAAATGTTTTGCATTTATAAGTTGAAGACGTCCCTGTGTTTACTGATGTAATGATGGAGTTTGATGTTGCACTCACATACAATATTCCCCCAAGTATTTGGATCTGCAGAGTTCGACGGGCGAATGTTTATCTTCTTTCAACTCAGGAAAATAAAATCGACAACCTCAGTGAGGTCTGCTAGAGCCTGCAGCTTGGGGTCTGAAGTGAATGTACTTTAAAAATTATTTAATAAATAAATAAATCCCCCGGGTGTCAATAAATTTCTATATTTTCATACATTATTCATGCTGATGGTCGTCCCTTTCAAAGCAGAGGTAAAGTTTTATGGTGCATATCAATGACGCTGGATAAGTTCTCCATGCCGATACTGTTCAGAAGCATTATGAAAAATACTCGAACAAGCGCAGGATCAGGGATCATGCATGGGGATCGGTCGATCGAGCTTTTTCGGGGCCAAAACCTAGAATAAAACACAACTTTGCTTCATTCATTGAAGTGTTGCATGCAAACAACATGTTATGGCGGCAAATCTGTAATTCAAACTCTGCTTCCTCATTCCTAATTATTTATATTATCGTCTAAATGCTGTCATGATGTGGAGCGATGGCTAAGTTCTAAATTCTTCCATTGTTTGTGTTTTTGTATGCTTTATTCTTTAAGTTTTGTACATGCTGCATTATTTTCTACTATTTTTCAGCATTTACGTGTTTTTCTATTATTTAATGTTTTTTAATAACCAGCCAGAGACTACAGAACCGGCCCAGTGGAATATCAATGAAATACTTACGTCTTTTCCTATTGATAAAGAACACCTTCATTCATACTACTACAAATGAATAATTAATGATGATAAATAATTAATGAAATGACAGATTTTTTTGTTTCTTTTTTCACTATCTGCTATGTTAATTTATGTTTGTTTGTTTTTTCAGTGGATTCACAGAAAAAAAAAAAGGCCATTTTCTTTGAATGAACAGAAACTTTGTGTTTTAAAATTACTGGACAGTCTCGGCAATGAACTACCGCAACTTTTTTCAGTAGTTTTACACATTTATCACGTAGTTTCACTGGTCTGGCCCACTTATGATCAAAGTAGCCTGTATGTGGCCAACAGTGTAAAGTGATTCATTATAGAACTGCTCAAATCAAGTAATGTGCACACGTTTGTCTCCCCTTTGCCCCATATGTCTGATATTTTTCTCACTTTGATTAACCCTTAACCAGTTTTAGATCTTTTAATGTGCATTAAAAATAGTATGAAGGTCAAATTTTACATGGATTCATTAGATCTTCTTACTGCATCTCACCCTAGCCCGAGCATCCTCCTTTGTCATACCAACCCTCTGCATGTTCACAACATCCATGAACCTCCTCTTCTGGCTGGCAGCTCCATACTCAGGATCCTTTGTCCAGTATAGCCACTATACCTCCTCTGTGCATGTCCATTCAGCTTTGCCTCTCTAACTTTGATTTCTGAACTTTTCCTGAGATTTGACTGATTTTATATAGCGTGACACATATCTTAAACTATTTGCTGTTATGGTTTTCCAGCGACTGTTTTCAGATTATCTGCCGCTATCTACTAATTTAGCCACTAGCATAGATTTGGCATTTTGGCATTAGCCTAGTCTTTGGCACTGTTTATCCCATTTTTGGGGCCAGTGGCTTTGGCTCCTTGTTCACTTTTTGCAGGCTTTATGCACGAGTAAAGTAATTTGACTTCAAAAGACAGCTCAGCTAGCTGATTCTGTGCTTGGAAAAAGGACGTAGCTTTCAGGTCTGAAAAGAAAAGCCAGCGCATAAGTGTCTTAAATGTGTATCCACTTTACTAGCCAGCAGGGGGCGACTTATCAGTTTTCAAAAAGACTCCTGGTTATGTAGAAGTCTGTGGGGAAAATGACTTGTAGTCATCTTTTCTTTAACTTCAGTAAACACTTTCCTGATGACTTTATTTCCTCAGTAGCTAGTTTCACACTGGATAAAACATTTTCATACCTTTGGTACTTCATGGTGATTCTAAGAGTCAGAAAGGTCGATTATCTAGGAAATGGTAATCAAGCATGTGGTTTCACAGTCAGACACACCCTTTGCTTATCACATCTGGTTTGAAAACACCAGGATTGTGATGGTGAAAATGCTTGGCTCGAGGCTTCATAACCGGGCTGTACTAACCAGTGAGTGATGTCATGGTGGGTATGTCCACATTTTATACGATCTATGGTCGTGAACAGCTCTATGGGAAACTTGTGACATGCAGGCAGTTCGGTGGATGGGACATAGCTGTGGACTGCAGAGAGGTGGCTCCATCAGCACCTAATTTGCCGAAAAACAGTTTAATCAGGTAAATAATCCAAACTGTTTTGGGCCAGAGACAGTGCCAAGGTCCACTCTTGAAGTTCTTGAAGTGGTTATTTGGATTCATGTGAACTCTTTTGGCTCTTTTGACTGACATGACAAGAAACCGGCATAGTTGCTTAAGAGAAAGTGGCTTCCCAAAGCCCTTAAATTCCTGCGCTTCATCACAGAATAGCTGCCTGAATGCTGTGAACTTCACAGATTAATGATACCCAAAACTAATGCAATCTTGACTTTTTTTTTCTCTTCTCAGGGGACCGGTGGCAGGAAATAAGCTCACACCTTCGTTTTTCTCTTTAATTTCCAATCATAAAGTGCTGAGCTTTCTCCCCTTCTTGTATTTTCATCCTATGGCCTGTCCTGCACTACAAAAGTGAAGAAATGGAAAAAGCCTCTTTTTTTCCCTGTGTTTTTAATCCCTTTGCACCCTAATTGGCCTCTCTTTACTGTGAAGTGAGTTCAATCTGCAAGCAGATAAAACAAGTGTTGGGTGAGGGCGCAGGCACCGTGGCACTGTGTTCTCATGCATGAAGTGAGTGGTTTTGAACTAATATCCAAGCCTCTGCAATTAAAAGGCACCAGAGTCGTTAAAGTAACTTCTCTTTTTTCTGCCGTTTTACTCTCCTCTGGAATAGCGCTTCACCTATTCTCTGCTGGAGATAAGACGACTGATAGCCGGTCTCAGATCTGCGCACCCTTGTCTGTGTGAATGCAGATTGGACTGATTACAGCTGTGGATTCGAGCGTGTCGGGTCATCTGCAGCCCAAACTGGGTCTTTCATCACATCAGCGAGTCAGGTATTGAGTGGTGAAGCAGTCCACGGTGTGTGTGACCCTTTCAAGAGGCGAAGAATGGCGCCGGGACCGTTTGTGCCGGGTGATTTCTTTACAAGGCTTTGGCCCACCCATCGAAACACAATGCCGCTGTTGTGTAGGTACCAGGATTAACAACGAGTGGTATTGATCTGCCGTTTCTTTCTTCCTCTGTGTCCATATGAGAGGCTGGTCAATATCTGCAAGGTTTGATTTCTTTGTGGCTCTCGCTCAACTGATGCTCTAATGTTATCACAGTGAATGCAGGGAGCATTTGATAGTGGGATAGCTCTGAGGGTGGAGTTCCTAAGCAAGAAGAAACACAAATAAGGATTATAGTCATTATAGCCAGCAGATTGGAAATATTGGCATTTCCTTAAATATTAGGTCTCCTTTAATGAGTGTCATCCACCTCTGTAACAATGGGGGTTCACAGCTGAGCAAAAAGGAAGAAAAATCTGGCTTTTGTACATGAATTCTTTATTTAAGGTATTTGACCTCATTTATGATGCTTGAAAGCAAAGTTTCCCAGCATTTAGTGCGCGCTCGCTCTGTTTTAGTCCCCAGCAATTAAGAGGAGTAATGTAAATATCCTTCCAACTATGGTTGGTGGGATATGTGAGAAATAGAATTCAGAATCAGCTACTGGTGACTGATTTTTGTTTTAAACCAAATTTTAAACAAAATGCTAAAAACATTAGCAGGATAGCTTTGAAGCTAGAGTTCCTGATGCAACAGTCACATTAGGGAAAACAGTGGTCGCAGATCATGGCACAAACAAAAATATAGTGACTTTGTGCAATGAACTTGTGATCTCGCTGCCTCTGAAATGGTTGTTTCGAAGGCGGGGCACAGGCCAGGCCTGTGACATTTGCATTCAACTGCTGTCTTCAAACTGACTTTGGTACGTCAAGACAACAATAAAATGGCAATAAATAAGACAGTCTGATAGTCTGAACACACAGAAATTCTCATCAGTTACTTATATTAAGTGTCCATCCTCTAAATGAGTCCATTCAGAGTCCTGAACCACAAAGATTTGAAACAAAAACTCAGAAATTCTTCAACAAACAGTGAGATAGTTGCTGCAGGACAGCGATTTGACATAGGCACTGAGCAACCTTGCATTCATATGGGAATCTAACCAGAATGCAACCAGCTGAATCAAAGACCCTACTGCAAAGAGACACAGTTAGTTGTGCTCATCACTGTAGACTGACTCAGGCTGATTACACCTTGTTGGCAATCTGTACGCATTTTAAATTAGGCAACAAGTATTTGCGAATACTCTCCAGTCCGTTTAAGCATGACTGCAGTCAGTCTGAGACATTTGTTTGAAGACAGACTGCCTCCGACAAGGTGACCTATGCAATCGCACTGTGACTGAACGTGATTGCCCAGAGGTGGAGGGTACTGTACCCTCCACCTCAACACATTTCAGGGTAGTTTATTAACTCAGAAATCTCTTGGGCACCTAAATGTAGACTTCTACAGTGGCACTTGTACAGTACCTAACATTGTCCAGAAAACACCCGGTGTGGACAGCACTCTATTCGGTATACATAGTTAGGTCAAAACAGTTAAACTGAAACAATGGCTCTTCAGCCATTGTGCTTTTACATGTTAATTACTTACCAGCTTGAATTCTCAAGAAGGAAGAAGAGATGGAAAAAAATCAGCTAAAGCCACACAGAAATGTTCTTGTTAAACACCAGTTCTGCACACGGCCTTTCGGCTTTTTTTTTTGCCAAAGCTGGACGTAGCTATTGTGATGTCATCCACTGGTTTGCGATGTCCATTCTGAAGCCTCGAGATGAGCTTTTGCACCTTTGGTGTTTTAAAACTGAACGTCACAAGCAAGTGGTCGATCTGATTGTGAACACTCAAGCAGACAGATTTTGATAGGACCAGAAATCTTTTGGCAACAACAGGTATTGCGCCCTAGTGTGCATTAGAAGGAATGTAAGTTTCAGGTATTTCTGCATTGGCTTCACTTTTCAGCCCCAGATGCTACATCTGTCTTTTATATTGCCTACATTTAGCGCAAACAATTACCCCCTTTATGGTAATACTGTATCATCAAGAAAAGCTGTTAAAACCCAAGGAGGTAAATCCAGCTTCTAGCATTTATCTACGTATTCTGACAGCTAGATTTTCCCACAGAAAAAAAAGCAAAACAAAAATATATAAGTAATTTAACAGTTATTAAGATTAAAGCCTCATGTATTTACTACATACCAAGAACAGTGCATTCCTGGGGGACTGCTTTTAATCCATACTCGGTGCTCCAGTGAGTAAACTACTATACATACTCTGTGTTTATTCTTAACAAAACCCCATGTAAAGGCACAGGGAAGCACAGTTTTTACCTTTAAGACCCAAGTAAGCCAAACTCTGAGATAAAACTGTGACATCTTGCATGAACTACACCATTCAATCAGCGAAGAAAACTCAAAACATTGAGATTTTAATATGAACAAGTTGAATAAAAGCCCAGAGATACCAAATCCACTCAAAACATTATCAGTAAAATGCATGATTCACATTAAAGTGAGACTTTGGCTCTTCAGCACGTGCCAGATTAACTGCAGGGCACACATAATACTTCTTTAAAGCCTATTTGTTGCTTTCATGTCCGTTTAAAGTCGAATTTTGAACTGGGAATATCTAACAGAAAGTCAAGATCCAGATTGTTTTGCCCCGTCTTTGCCAGAAATTTTGGCAGAGCCTCTCTGGCGCCGTGATATCCGTGCTCGTTTATTCATTTGTTTGTCTGTTTACGTTATATGTTTGCTTATTTATCCGTGTCTTTATTTTTTAATGAGTTGAAAATCCACCAGAGAATCTGAGGCGATGAAACTTTAAAACGTGTACAGTAGAAGTGAGGAGGAAAAATATTTACATTGAAGCCGGCCACAATCTCAGAAGATCCTCAAATGTAGGTTAGAACTGCAAAGTTAATATGCAAATGTCCTTATCTGCTGGGATTCACAAACAACCATCATCCTGATTGATTTAATAAACTGCTTTTATCTTTCAAAGTGTTAATTAGGAGAGATGGGCCTCGCTTTGAATCTCAGCTTTCTGAGAGCTTTCAGACAAAGAGAAACTTTCTGTCCCTTAACATCACTGAACTCTCAGCTTCTTCAACATTTTGCAGCTTGTTGTTGTTTCTGAGGCACAAAGCTCTCCTCACGCAGTAAAAATACAGCAGTTTAGTGGAGCCTCGTGCGACACATACCGAAGCTGTGACTGACTGCGTGTTGCATTTATCAAAAACACCACACCGATCATCAGATTTCTGCCCTAAAAACAGGGAAAATGATGAAATTACGAAACAAAATAAGGTAAAGATCATACAAAGTCACAGAGAGATCCCTGCATCTTGTGTACCCCGTGAGATTTTCATGTTTTATTTATGTACTGGGCGTTAATAAAAAGCTGGAGGGCCCGAGAATGACAGTTGCTGTTGTTTTGGAGGTTGGCTGTTAAAAAAAAAAAAAAAAAATCACACTGCCTCTTAATGTCCAACCTGTCAATCAGGGTTCACAGGGTGGGGTTAAGTTCAGCTCAATAAGCAAAGTTTTAGAAACTAGAACATGTTACTAGTGCTGCGCAGTACTGCAAAGTTTGATATCAATCCGATACCAAGTAAATACAGGGCCAGTATTGCCGATACCAGTACTGACACCAGTAATAAATAAAATCTGAACACATTTTAATGAGCACTAAATCACTGTGACTTTTACTTTAGTTAACACAACAAATCACACCTTTCAGCTTTTTTTTCAATGTACTTTGAAACTGCTGTTTGTGGAGACCTGGAATGTAAATGTGCCTGTCTCTGAAGCGCTTTGGGTCAGTGTCTGTTTAAGGTAACTTTCTCCAACATGTTCTCATCCCAAAACGTAACATACCGACGCTATGTGACAAATCGTCGGCATGTTACACTTTAGGCCACCCAACCCGTTTGTATGTTACGTGTTCGGAAACATGAGAACCGTTTGGAATCAATCTACACGATGTTAAATATCAACACTTCACCGAGTTCTTTTCAATTCCTCAGAGGCATCCGATGGAAGACAAAACACTGCTCAGTAGGCCATTTCACACTTTATTCTCTCAGACAATACTTCATGAAGGGAGATGCGCTCAGCATGACACGTCACCACGGATCTCAAAATGGTGATCAGGCACTAACAGTTTGAGGCTATGTTTACTCTACTCCGGATAAATTTGAAAACGGCGTTTTCGTCTAAAAACGCTCCGCGTCCACACTATCGTTTTCAATAGTTTCCGAAAACGCTTACGTTCCTGTACCGCGCATGCGTGAAACATAAGACGAGTCGACGATTCCGTCTGCCGTTTATCTACTTATTTACTTTACATTCCGTCTTCTTTGAAGAAAAGCTATCTGGAGCATGTACACACTGATATTAATCTTAGGGCCGTCAAAATTGAGAGCAAACAAAACAACTGCTGTACAACGCCGTCCGCCATCTAGTTGAATTGGTCACATGACTGCATCACATGACTAAAATGCGTCATCGTTTCCAAAAACCTCCATTTTTGCTGGAGTTTTCAGAAAGATTCATTTTCGGAGGCAAAATCTCCGTTTGTGTGTAAACGAAAGGCGCAAACGAAGGAAAAAGTATACGTTTTTAAGGGAAAACATATATGTGTAAAC
>VVHJ01001930.1:0-10102 GCA_015107715.1 Tylochromis polylepis
CTGTCAAAAAAAAAAAAAAATGAAAAAAAAAAAGTAAAAAAAAAAAGAAAAAGAAAAAAAGCAAAAAAAAAAAAAAAAAAAAAAAAAGAAAGGAAGAAAGAAAGAAAAAAAAAAAAAAAAAAAAAAAAAAAAAAAAAAAAAAAAAAAAAAAAAAAAAAAAAAAAAAAAAAAAAAAAAAAAAAAAAAAAAACACGATCAAAATAAGCAGAAAATGATCCTTTGGCTTATGCATAATAGATGGATACAAGTTTGACTGATATTGTGCCCAGTACTGCTCATGACAAAGGGCACAATAATAAAATAACAGCTCGATACATACATAATGAAGGGAGCAAACTGTTTGTGAGGCAGCTGCAAGTGGTCCCATAAGTAGTTTTGCAAAGAATGATTTAAAAAAACAAAAACAAAACATGACCTGATGAATATATCTCATGTCATGTGAAACCATCTCAGCATCTCAGACTTTGTCTCCACATGGCTCAACCTGAGCTGTTCTTCTGATATACACATTTCTAATCTTGTCCATTTTGTTTTGGTCGCTCCCAAGGAAAATCTTAATGTCTTCAACTTCGCCACCTCCTCCTCGGCTTCCTGTCTTTTTTTTCAGCGCCGTTGTCTCCAAAACATACATCATGGAGGGTCTCACTACCATCTTATATTGCTGTATAATACATAAACTCAGGCTTGGGTGAATTTAGAGATTTCATCAGCCCATGTCCTTCACAAAAGAATTAAGCTGTTCTTTAACTAGAGTTAAGTGTTTTTGGTGAACCCAGACAATTATTAAAATTTAGAAATCCATTTGGGACTCTTTCTGACATAAAATTTGGCATTGGTTCTGTCATGTTTCTGTCACTCATCTCTCTATGCACAAGAAAAAGATTTTAATGTCCTTCTCTGTTAAACAAGTAACTCTAACAACATTTTCTTTGAACATGTGACCCTTTCAACTAATTCAAACCCTGTCAGAGATCAGGTGTATACCTGCAGTACCCAGATGACATTTTCACAGCGTCTGAGGTGTTTGCAAAGCAGGTCTCTTAAGACACTGGAGAGTTGTGCATTAGCAGCCTCAGCTCTTCTTAAGCCTTACTGCTGCCAGAAATGACAGGTGATTTGGTTTGGGAAATGGTGATTGTCTTAGGGATTCACACGCAGTATATTCATACAGACACCATATGTCATCTTATAAGAGCTTATCATTCTCTCTGCTCATAATTCCTGCCACAACAAGAAGTGGCTTCACTGGTCCTTGCTGAAGAGCTGATAAAATATCTATAACTGTTAGACAGAACACAGATCCCAATAAAGTCCAATGCATTGCTTCTATGGCTTTGTAAGTACAGTGTTTAAGACACTGCAGTCAAAAGTTCCCTGTAATAAAATTATTTTGATCTGTTGTTCATCTACATTAGCCTCAGTTCAGTTTTGTAAGCATAATATTTTTACATTTTACTTTAAACCATTAACATTTCACATTTGAAGTCTAAAGAGACTTAAAGGGTATTACATGTTCAAACACCCTCTGTCACACCATGTTATTGTGTTTCTTTGCCCATAAAGATTTGGAGATGTATGCAGCAGAACTGTGTTTATGAAAATGAGTGCACAAGACAGATGAATGATTTTAATATATACTTTGTAATGTTGTACCCACAATATTAAACCACATGTTTAATATTATGTAGTGTGCTGTCAAAAAAGTTTTGAGTAGTGGGGAAATAGACTTGTGACCTCTGGGAATACCATTATCTGGTACTGAGACATTGACAGCTGATCTATCGGGTACTATGGGTTGCTGGAGGATGCCTGCATGGACTGGGCTTGCTCCAGTGCATCCAATGTATGCTCAAATGGAAGATGGCGAGGTTTAGAAGCCAGGTTAACACCTTGGATCCCCCTTGGGACAAGTCCATGGGGCACCACATCTGGATCGAGGCTGGTGCTGTAGGAGAGTATGGTTGGCATGATGGGGTTTGCTGGTTTGGACCAGTACCACACACATAATGTTTAGGTGTGTGATATATGTCAAAGTAATGTCCACATACATATTTCCTGGCAGAACAATGCACAGTCACAGAATAATCACGGATCTTCATTTTTTATGTAACTTGTTTTAAAGTTGTAGCTGAATGGTCTATAGTTTCACTGTTTCTGGAAAATGCTTAATCCAAAACTTGGCATATTATCATCTTGACATGGTACTGCCATCTTGTGTTTCTACTAAGTATAACATGGCAAAATACATACATATATATATATATATATATATCTCAATAAGTCTATAATGTTGCACAAAATGAATTGCTGTAGTTTTATACCATTGCATTTCTTTTCTGTTTAAGGACTTAATGTTTCTGTCCTATTAATTTTAAGTTTCACGAAGCCCAATACCAGTGTTACATGTAGTATTGACGTTGTATTGGGGTCCTTTTTAAATAAACTACAACAGGATTTTGGTTTCTTGAAACAAGTCATACATTTATTTGATTAAGGAATCTGGTTCTTATGAGTCCCACCTGAGTAAAAACCTGATTAAAAAGGATAAATCAACAGGCGCTGATTTGTGCTTTATGTGGCGTGTACTCTAAACTATGAGGGCTCTTGTGGAGATTGTAGACAGAGAAAAAACTTTAATTTCAATCACCCTTTCTACTCTTTTCCACTTTACACCTCTCATGTTTCCAGGAAACGTAGCCGAGGGGTGCAGGCATAGGCTGGATTCGTGCTGGTATTACCCTGTAAACTGCCTAGGCATAAGAAAATCAAATAAAAGTACCCGCCTGGAGTTTTAAATTAAATCACAGTGGGGCCATGATTACATTTCTAAGAGATACTATAACATTTTCTCTCACCTCCATATAAAAAAATTAAATGACTTCATGTTATAAATCTGTTGCTTATCACCACACTGGGTTACAGTGTTAGATTATAAGGGTTTTAATGGCATCTTTCCAAGGTAGTTGTGATGTTTGGTCCTAATTTGAACCTATGAAAGAGTATCCACAGCTGCTGTCGCTAAATAGCAGTTGTAATTGTAAATATTTATCATTTATCACATTTAAGCAGCACTAGTCAGAAGTATGAGGAATGATTTGCTAATATAACTGCCGTAAACACATAGCATACAAAGCTGCATTCAGTAAAGCTGCCTTATTTAATGATAAAGCCTTCTTGGGGGCTACCATTTAAGGTGCCAGTTGAAACAAAAGTGTGCCTCCATACTGCATGTTGCCTGACTTCTTGTTTTTGGGCTGTTTCCATGTTCCTACCATCCCCCTAGCACTCAACAGTAACTGAGGTCCAGCTTTTGGCTTGAAAGAACCCATTTTGGCCATGTGAAGAGTAGAGCTTTCCAAGAATCAAATTGCTTCAAACCCTTCTTCAGAAAGCATGCCTCATCCGCACGGTGCCCACCGCCTGAAATTGCTTTTCTTTCACCACACTCCAATGTATGAAGAGCAAAAGCTAATTTATTACTGAGCAGGATTTACTATTGACATCAATGTGATACTGAAACATATGTGGAAGAACCAGTAATCAGCAGAGGAATTAATTTTCTAGTATTTTGAAGTATATTAAATCAGGCACTCAAATTTGTGACGTTTTAGAGCCTTTACTGTGATGATTACATAGTTTACTAGCTTGCTTTGGGGGTGTTTTCTTTCATTTTCTACATATATGCTTCTCTTCAGTCACCAGAGTTATTATAGTTTTGTAGTTTCTATTTAGCCTTTTTTTAAAATTTCATTTTGACCTTTTGCTTTTAATTTAGTTTAGTTTCAATTAGTTTCCAGGGTGTGTTTGCTCTAGTTTTTGAAAATGTTTAGTTTCATTCTTCATTAATTAATATTGTATGGAGGGCAAATGTTCCTAGCAGAATTTAGGAAAATCAGTACAAGTATTACAATAAAAACAGAACTTTTTGAAAGCAACTAAGTCTTATAGACATCCAAAGTTTCACAAGGGCAGTTTAAATAAAAAATTTTATTTACCAAACTAGCAAAAACTAAAACTAAGGATATGTCCTCTATATTTTTGTTCTATTTTAGTTAGTTTTGATGTTTTTCAAAGGTTTAGTTTTTTATTTTAGTTAATTTAATTGTTTTCCATCTAGCTTTAGTTTTTATTTTAGATTTAGTTAAGTCAGTTTTATATATGTGCTTTAACCGTGGTGATTTTCGCAGTAGGAGTAAGATGAGAGTGTGAGTGCATCAGGGATCTGTTCTCAGCCCCTTCTTGTTTCCAGGCTGACAGTTGAGGTCAGGCAGGAGTTTCTGTGGCCTTTGATGTTCATAGACAACACTGTAATCTTTACTGAGAGTAGGGAGCAGATGGAAGAAAGCCTGGAAAGGTGGCGGTATGCACTCGAGAGACGAGGAATGAAAGTCGGTAGAAACAAGACAGAATGCATGCAGTGAAGCAAGAAGTAGTGGTAGTAAAGGTGGATGACTTTGACTACCTAAAGAGGCGTGACCTGCTACGATGCATGATTTGGAGATGGTGGCACTGACAAAAAGACAGGAGGCTGAGCTGAAAATGTCAAGATGTTCAATGGGAGTGACCAGGATGGATAAGATGAGTACATTAGAGACACAACTCAGGCTGAGTGGTAGGGAGACAAAGTTATTGTCGAGATGGTTTAGAAACATGCAAAGAAGAGAGGGTGGATACACTGGACAAAGGATGTTGAATATAGAGATGGCAGGCAGGAGGGAAAGTCACAAATCGAATTGCACGTCAAGAACCATTTTATTGATAGAGTTTCAAAGACAGGAAATGGCAGGTAAAATGTATAACGATGACATGTATTCATCTTATCTTTTATAATCAACAAACTTATTTTTGACATCTGCAGTTTTGTAGTCACATGTAAAAATAGCAGCAAGTTCTATTCAGAAACTTGAAATGACAGCTGACATCAATTTGTCTCTATTTGGAAAAACTTTTTTTTTTATTAACATGAAATAAAATTTATATTTTAGAATATTTAAATAAGGAAGTTCAAACCTTACCAAAACATATTTAAGAAGACCAAATTAGCAACCTAGACAAAGGTTCAGTAAATCAAATCAATAATAAATATAGGCCACAAATAATCACTAAACATGTAAATACAACTAAATGTAGACCGAAAGCTACCCATCTATAGGTCAAATGCCAAACCGACTGATTATAGCCACAGCTGCTACACAAGAAACACACACCAGATTTCAAACTCTCTTGAATCAGCTGCTTGTACCATTCACCCACAACTTAATGCTTGATGCATTACAATGAACAAAAGTTGTGAAAAAGCACTGGTTAAATAACAAACGGCATAGCATAGCGAACATTAACAATGTAAACAGAAATGTACTTTCTTTCAAGGGTATTCTGTCATTCGCTGTCATCTATTATACCTGGGTAATAAGTTGCATTGTATTTCTCTACACATGTAAATGATTAGGTCATTTGAACATTTATACAAATTCCTGATAAGAGAACATTGGCAGAAAGGGACAACTCCAAAAACAAATGATGCAATATAATTCACTGCCATTTTCAAAAAGGATCCAACACAGAGACTTGAAAATGCATTCATAAAAGTGGAAAGATTATGAGTTTGCAACAGAGTGATAAAGGCAATCAAGCATTGCCTAACAGCTGAACTGTGAATGAAGGAGTGAATAAAATAAACCCTTTTATTGAAAGCTAACTGGCTATTCTGACTTTATTAAACCCAAGAAAATGCACTGGAGGTTATGCAAGTTATTATCCAATAAAAAACGAAGAAGAAGAAGAAAGAAAAACAGGCTGGAGGCTGTTAACTGTGAACCTCACTTCATCATCATCATCATCCTGCATAACAGCTCCTTCAGCCTACCTATAGCTCATCTGTCTAATAATGATGTAATGAAGATCCAAACCGTGGAACGTGCATATGAAAGTTTAAGGTAAAGACAACACGTGACATTTATGACAACTGGCACGGTGACCACAACATACAAAGAAAGCGAAGGCTGACAGTTTTGTAAAGTCTGCCCAACTATCTATTTGGTGCACTGAGTAGATGGACAAGGACAAAAACACTTTATCAAACTACTCCCTCCCCTCTTCTTGGTGCTGAGGACGCTGGCACTACTGTGCGTGTCCAGTGTAAGGAGGTTTTGGTCAAACATTTCAAGGCCTCCGAGATGAAAAGAAGAGGATGAAAACAGGACGTTGGCACTCAAGAGGACTTCTGCTCAAAAATGAAGTAGCGATACACGACACCAATAACAACAGCAGCAACAGCAGGTAACAACCAAATGGCCCAGGAGCTGCTGAAAAAAATATTACACAAACGTTACTTTGAAAACATTTTCATTTATACAGATACAGCTACAGGGTGTCATTGCACTCACCCCTCTGAAACAGTACACAAAGAGCCTGAGACACATTCATCAGAATGACTAACCTGCTCTCCCCAGATTTTGTGACTTCTGCTTTCTACAGCACAATTTAAAAAAAAAAGAGAAACATAAGTTGGGATAATGTGGATAAGTCCGAAATACTGTATTGATTCATGGTGCATGGAAAAGCCAATGACACTTACCTTTGCAGTGTCCTTTTTTCTGTCATCCTGCGAAGGAAAAAAAAAAAAAAATCATGTTATCATTTTGTGATGTCTGGTAGAATTTTATAAAAATAAATACTGAAATTTATGTAACCATCAAGTTGGACTGGTGAAAGAACCAGGAGACTAATTATCCCTCAAATATTTATTGATTTGTTGGAGGTGGAAACGACCAATTAAAAGTGATGATTTGAATACGGTTTGTGTGGTGTGCTGCCAGTTTCTATTAAAAGACGAAGAAACCAGCTTGGCGATTTTAATTATGTGGGGACTTGAGCAAAAGTCAGCTGAACAGGAAGACAGTGGAAACTTTCTTTAAACTCAGCAAATTGCGGTTGCATTGGAATGTTCATCTGGAGATAAACTAGCTCAATTTGCAGCAGTCCAAATGAATCTATTAATCACATGAACTGGACATCTTCAAAATTTGTTTTTTGTTTTTTTTGCAAGGCAGACCATATTCTTTGTTTCTACAGCCATTTTCTTGTGGCGTTAAAAATTAGCACCTCACACAAACTGTTTTGTAAAAGACCCGTGAAGATTGATTTTACAAATGGTTTTCACATTTGAAGTCTAAAGAGACTTTATACATGAAAGTACACACTGGATTTGTCTAACTGAAACTGCTGGAGATTCATTAGTGCTCAGTGGAAGCACAATGCAAAGAGATTTATTTTTTAAACAACAGCATGAACAGAAAATCTATCATCTAATGGTATAATTATGGTAAATTAGTAAATCTAACCATATTTTAAAGTATATTATAAATATTCTGAAACTGTTGGGTGTATAATAGAGTGGCCGATAAGCTACACTAAACTTCCAACAGGAATAACATAAAATATTGTTACTCATGTTTAAGTGGATTGTATTTGTATTGTATTTTACTGATGCTTTTTATTTTAATGCTGTAATCTCTCTAATTTCAGTATTTCTTTTTGCTCAAACTGATGTTTTTCATATTCATTCAAAACCAAATCACTGCCTGACAGATGAAAACCAGAAAACAGAAAATGTGAACATCAGACTGAATGTGGTACAGGAACTTAAATAGAGAACTACTCCTCATCTGACAGTCTTGGTAGCAAATCAGTTTCCACCCAATTTACGTCATCTTATGCACAAGTGACTCCAAGCAACTTAGCTGCAAATGACTCAATCTTGTAACGTCATTTACTTACTCCGTTTGATTTGGTAGGGTTTAAGTAACAATAATAATGTTAAAGACATTTAACTTCAGTATTTGAAAGATTGGTTTAGACGCATAAAAGAAACACTACAGGCAGACAGGTAGTCTTTCCTCCTTACCATGTGAAGCTCCCCAATGTAGTACTGCTGGAGCATCTCCCTGGCATCCGAGGAATGACCCACATCCTCGAAGCTCTCTGTGGCATCTGCACCCGCCTGCTCCAGTAAAACCTCCTCACCTCCTGGATGCTGAAATCAAAATTGGTTGACCTGGTTACTCTGAAGCACTCACAACCATTTTAGCATACTTGTTTAAGTTATGAATAATGACAGTATTACAGCTGAAACCGCAGACAAAACAGTGAAATGCACCAATATTATAGTCTTCCAGTGTTGGAATGCATACATGGGTAGAAAAGACGCACACCGGGACACTATCAGCCATTGACTGGGATTCCAGACCCCGGACCTCAACATTAGGTAAACAGAACAGAACAAAAGGCAGCCAACATCCAAAGAAGAGCTCTGAATGTCCTTCAAAAGGTCTGGAAAACTATCCCTAAAGAATACTTACAGAAATTACAAGAATGCTTCTTTAAGAGAGTTCCTGCTGTTGTGAAGAATAAAGGTGGTCATACCAAATGTTGGTTTTCAAGATTGTTACAACTATTTAAGCTCTATTTTCCTTCATTTACAAACCTGCACCTATTCCCCATTTAACTAGCGAAATATAAAGATTGAGAGGTGACTATAGACGTTTGCACAGTACTGTACAATGACGTGCCACTCTGGGAGGGGCCATTTAGCATACATAGTACTTGGATTCATTTTGTAGCTTAAGCACAAAGTTTGTCGGTTTTTTGTTTGTTTTACACAACATGCAACTTTTAACTTGCAGAATTTTTACACATTTTAGCCAGATAAAGGATCTGATCACCACCAGCCCACTGATGCATATATCACATTTTTATCAGCTATGTTTATAAAGCTGTATACATTCAGACGTTAGCAGCAAATTAGCCGAAGACACACGTCAACACGTAACGATCACCCTCATCCTGTACTTCCAGGAAGCCCAGACAAATGGCAAAACCAAGGGATTCACGGAAAAGCCTGAATAACGGCTACTTTAATGACAAAGTATGAGCTACCAGTCAACAGAAAGTCTTTCTTACCTCTTCAAGGAAACTTGAAATGTCATATACTTTATCGTGGATGATAAGCCATGTGTCGTTGCTCATATTATGTACTCTTATGTCTTCTAATGTATAACATTTTACGCCATCGTCTACTGTTTCGCAATTTTGCTCAACACTGGAGTTACCAGCTCCACTGTTCGCGTTAGTGAGATTTTCTTTATTTTCCACTCCCATTCCAACGTCAGTGCGACTTAGCGGCTAGCTAACCTTAGCTTCTCTTATCTAGCAATGGACGTAAAGATAGCTATAGCTACGTGTGCTGTCTGATTACGGCCTGCAGTGCTCGGAAAGCCCCTGATAACACCACAGAAAAAAAGAGTTAAAAGAAACACAATTCCAGTGCTGAGCAATTATATGTTACGACAGCATTAGACACTCTACGCCGGTATCAGCAGACATATGAAACGCACCAATGCCACCGTGTGTTGTTTGACCGTCGGGGCAGTAACCAAAGAAACAGTCGCTTTCTTAGAAGTGACCAATCAGATCGTCCAACTGATAATCACGAGACCACGATGCAAGCC
Source organism: Tylochromis polylepis (assembly GCA_015107715.1). Classification (NCBI taxonomy): domain Eukaryota; kingdom Metazoa; phylum Chordata; class Actinopteri; order Cichliformes; family Cichlidae; genus Tylochromis; species Tylochromis polylepis. Next base: position 9,510 of record VVHJ01001930.1, read on the forward strand.
AAGGTTGTCAAGTGTGCGTTGTCATTGTGCATGTAAGGGATTCCGGTGACATAACATTTTATCCGTTTTATCTGCGCTTAGATAACACTTTCTTTGTCCCGGTAAATACTACTGACATTTTTTTCTATTTTTTTCCCAAGAAATCAATGATGTTGGATTATCTTTATTATATATTAACATAAATAATTTATTAATGTTATTAATGTCTAAGGAGCTTGGAAAGAAAAGCGTCTGGACTTCTCTAAGTTTCTTGAAAACGTTTCACCTCTCATCCGAGAAGCTTCTTCAGTTCTAAGAGCAAATGGTGGAGAGTCCCAGAATTTAAAGCCTTGTGGGAGTGTCTCCCAGGCGGGTCATGGACCCCCTGTTGATCCTCTACCTAATCACATGAGTCCAGGTGTGAAAACGGGTGTGGGTCTCAATCAGCCAAGGCATCTGGGAAGGGATCTCAAAACTGGATTATAGATAGCAGACAGTTGGTGTCGTAAACCACCTCCTCTGTTCAAGGATGGTCGTTCACAGTGGACATAGATGGCTTCTTTCACTCCTCGTTCAAACCATCTGTCTTCTCTGTCCAAGATGTGAACATTGGC
>VVHJ01001934.1:0-15271 GCA_015107715.1 Tylochromis polylepis
ATTTTATTATGTAAATACTTACGCTATTGCGTACTCCACACACATGGAGAGATGCCAAACTGCCTTTCACTGTTCTTGTAACGGTGACAATAAAAAGCTATTCTATTCTATTCTATTCTAATGTGAATCACTCCATAAGGCTTGTTGCCACTGATTTTCAGTCACTCAAGAAAAAAGAAAGAACATTCCTCTAAAAATGGACAGGTACAGGGACTGGACTGAAAATAACATGAAAAACCATTGTAATAGACCAATAACTTCCCAAAGTGAATAAAACACTTTCCTTCAAGTATTGGAGTCTTTTAGAGTAAAAACCATTCACTCTATTAAAAGCATAACTTTGAAAATGGGCATTTTTCATTTGTCAAATCTCAGTCTGAGACACAGCTCTCTCTGGTCCTTTGCCACCCAGCTACAGCATCCAAGCTCATCCAAACAAAGCAAAAGTGCCAATCAGCTGCAAGTTGAGCCCAGCTGTTGCTGGGGCTGGGTGTCATGGAGAAGATATTAGGTTGGGGTGGTGACTAAATGTCCAGTGCAGGGAAAAGGGAAGGGGTGGCAGTAAGGTAGCTGTGGGACTGCAGAAAGGGAATACAGGGGATGGGAGAAATCAGGCTGGAGTGTCAGATGAGGGATCGGATGAGGTTTGGCCAAAGCCTGAGGAAGTATCATATGCGACACCTTCATGAGAGAAGGTTACTCTGGGCTGAGCAGCCGCCAGGACCACAAGTCTCAGGAAACGCTGACGGATACACAAATCTACACAGACAAACACACACAGAGATTAACACCCACTGCTCACACTGACACACAAATACTCCCAAGATGAAGCAAACACTGAATCACATTCTCAGCAGAAGTCCCATTTGCCAGTGCACACACTCATTGATTAATCCATATGGGCTTGCACAAACACAGCGGCTTCTTACAGCTGAGTGGTGAAATTGGAGGGCTCCACCCAAACAAAGCTTAGCAAGTCACAATTATTTCAGCAGTCTGCTGTCTTGCATTGGTCTAGAGACCACAGTAATTCAGCTCAATGCACAAAATCCTGAACAGTTGTTTAGAATCTCCTCAAAGCAAACAAAACATTACTGTGACAGCAAAAAGTGTAGGCAAGTGTTAAAGTATTAAAGCAGTAGGTGTGTTAGAAGACGACTGAAGCATCTGGCATACTTAAACATGGGCTGTCCATATGATGCAGCAAGCCTATGCTAATGTTAGAATGATAAAAGAATCCCATTAATCTCATTTGTCAGGTCATAACCATCACTCATAATGCCAAAAGATGAAAAGAACGCTTTCTATAATCATCAGTTAGGACCCTGTGATCCATCTATCCATAGCACTCACATTCTGCAGAGCTTTTCCCTCTTACTCGAAGTGTCCAAACAGCAGGTGGTGGTCTGGCGATTGACATCTGAGCGAGATGTGACCACAGATAGCCCTCCCTCTCTATTCCACCTGGAGCTGGCGCGGCACTCATGACTGACAGCTCTGTTCTTAATAATTCATCTGGCCCTGGGTGTCTGAAGGTCAGGAGATCATCTGCTTGGGTTTGGGCGCTGAGGAGAGGTGGCACTGTCATCAAATATTTATTTACCCGCTGTACTCCCAATACACTCTCAAAATACACAATCTCATGCGCTAAACACAGCACAGATTTGCACCCGGCAGCGGAATAGCTTAACGTCACTGATGCTGTTGGACAGTGCGCAAGGGCGTAAAAGGAGTGCATGAGTGTTTTGCCTGTTGCACATATGGATTGCAAGAAAGTCCGCTGCTGTAACGGCTGATGAGTCAGAGCGTTATCCTGGTTTAACTGCACAGTCAGATGGCATTATGGTAGAACAATGAAATGAATGAATGAAATGGCAGACAATGAAAGGGGAAATTCATTTATTTGGCAATCTGCATATTTTTCTCACTCTCTATTTACTGAAGAAAACACAAAATAACAACACTACATTGCAGCTTTAATTGACTGTCAGCATTAGAAAACAAGGCTCCAGTTCCTGCTAACTGGTTGTCAGAGGGCTATTTATGTTTACTTTCAACTGGGCTAATTCCTCTGTGACAATGCTAAACCGCTGGTGTGAAATCTAATGAATAAAAATCTGAGACTATTCTTATAAATCTTTCAAATTCACATTTATATCCATTCATACAATGTGCAACATTAGAGTCCATGCCAACCACCTTAATAACAAGTTTATTTCTCATTGAGGGTATCATAAACCTCTAGCCAAACACTTGATCCCTTTTTAAAGCAAAAAGTCATGTTTTCTGGTTCCAGTTCAGCACAAAATGTCGTTAGTATGAAATATTTTGAGAGCAGCAAGAACCTCCATATGTGGACATGTCTCCACCAGTCAAGCCCAGCAGCTGTAGAGACGCCAGGAGAAGTGATGACCTAATACTAGCCCTGCTTCATCACGATCACTCCTGAAAGAACATATGCAGGCATCCACTCCGAAGCCAAGGCATTACACGCCACTCACTCCCCAGATTTCAGGCAGGTGCTGCTGCTGTTGTTTGTAGGAACGTTTGGCAGCACAGTCTTGGATTGCAGCATTTCTCTGCATCTGTATCAGCTTGATACAAGCCGTTACGTGTTCCTGGTGGTATGCTGCAACTCACAGAGCCCAACTGTTCCAGCACAGGGTTTCTCAATCTGAATCATACGAATGTTTTATGACTCTTACAGAATGTCTGTTTGCGCATGACGCCATAGCTATCTAAATGCATTCAATATCTTTAGACGCGTGTGTGTGTGTGTGTCTGTGTGCGCTTGTGCATCCGCACACTTTAATGGGCTTCTGCAAGCGAATGTACAGCAAATGAGATTGTTTGTGCGGCTAAACCACGTCACCTATGTGTGAAAGAAAACAGTGTGCGTTTCGTCAAGGTTTCTGAAAAGGAGTCACGCAGCGGCACACGTCGAAGATCTGCTGCTGTTTTGTGGAGTGAAGAGAAAGCTGTAAAGCTCACCTTAAAAAAATAAATAAATAAATAAAAACAAGCTTACGACCAAGCTGTGTGACTGGCGTAAAAATAGGCAGTAGTGTGTGCAGACTGTCTGCTTCTAAGACTCCCCGTACATTAAAAAGCCGATTATTTATTTTATTCATGAGGTCAGACGGGGGTTTGTTCCTCACCAGTAGGTGAGTGAATATCTGCCTCGGATTGAGTGCACTCATGCATGAGTGTGGAGTAATTTTCTCCCGCTTAGAGCCTGATGGACTGTGCACGTTTGGCTAGAGGTGTGCACATCAGAAGTGAATGGGTCCACAGATACAGGCTAGTGGTATGTTTCTATCACTGTTTATATCAGCCAGTAGGCTGACATCAATACTGATCCTGATTATGTTAAACTATAGAGGCAACTTATGTACAGCAGAGCAGTGTGTCATGATTTATGAGATGATTCATCATCAATTTGCAAATTCTGAACACCTTTTAATGACCACTAAATCACCAAGATTTTTACTTTCCACAATAATTATTTTCAACAACCACACACACCTGTCAGCTTTTCATGTATTTTGAAACTGGGCTGACCTGGAATGTAAATGTGTCTGTCTCTAAAGCACTTTGGGTCAACTTCTGTTGTTTAAATGTGCTATAGGTTAAAAATTAAATATAGCCCACGGTCAACACAAAAAGGTTCAGACTCACCTGTCTCATTTCTTTTAATGCACAGCACTAGCGTAATACACACTGTTAAAAAAAAAAACAACAACAACAAAAGGTAAACATCTCTGCAAGTTTCGGAGAGCGCTATCATCCCGCACACTAACCATCAGCTGAAAGTAGCTTCTTCCACACTGCTGTGTTTCTGTTTTACTTCTGAGTTTTGAAGGTAGGGATTGGAACTTTGCAGATCAGTTCTAAACTCTGAAATGGTCAGTAGTTGTTTGCAGCATATACATAGCACACATAGAGTGATTTTGTAATCTAGGCATCATAATTGACATCTCTCTAAGAGCGCTTCGTTTATTTAGCAGATTATTGAGTCGGAATGTTAATTACCTGGCATCATAGTTCCTATGCTGTTTCACACCCTGCTGGAGGTGACACATTCCCACTAATTAACTGGATAAATGCTCTAGCAAACAACTAAACAATCAAAATGGCTAACTAATACATGGTCTGCTAAATTACATCACTTTTTAATGCACAGTGTGGATGTGTATAAAGAATATAATCTACCTACCTACCTTCCTCTACAGCTTCTTATTATTATCCCACAAAAAAATTAAAAGTTTTTGTCCCATTCAGATGTCCAGAGAACAAGCCATGACAAATGACTTGCACCTTGTGTGAAGATATGTGGAAGATAATAGCAGTGTTGGAGCACAGAGGGATGGCGTCACAGGTGTTGAACAGCTAAGCGCTTTAGCCGCTTCAGGGGAAAAGATGTTATTGAACCAGCAAGGCATCTCCACTGGCCCCTCTCTGCAGGGCAGCTCAAAGCCCAGGGGTCGAAGGTCAGTGTCAGTAGCAATAGAATTTATTTGTTTGGTTGTCGGCTCAACAGGTGAGCCCTGGGTGGGGGACCGGGTTCCTCAAAGCATCTCATCCGACAAGAAGAAAGAAAAAAAAGCTGTCTAAATATCAGGAATGTCCGCCGCATACGGTCAGTCACTCACCACACACGTCACAACAACCTGTGTTTACCCTTATTTCTGCCATTACTCTGTTTGCTTTGTAGCTTTGTAAGAAATTGTTATAGAAAGAAGTAGAAGAAAAGGAAAGGATGGCGACCATTGGTGCATACCTCAGTGTTTGTTTGCATGTCACAGGGTCATGTTTTTTTCTTCTTTTGTTTTTTTTGTTTTTTTCTTTTTTGTGCTGAATGAGAGACAGCAGAGCTGCACCTGTGCTTCAAGAGCATGTGGTAGCTTTCCCCTCTGGCTGTGTTGTTTTGTATAGGGATCCAACCTGTGGGTTTGGGCCCCAGCAAGACATTGAACATATTTGTGCACACATGCCTCCTCCTTTAAGCCTATTGAACAAACTGTGCGGCCAGTGACGCATTCTCTATACAAGCACCACAGCTCATTTATGAAGCTATGGGTGACTTACTGTACCTAGCTTCACAATGAAGCCTGATTGCTTAGTGGTGACAAGTCATTTAAAGCTAATTGTTTATTATATCCCACACTTGCGAGGAAATGATTCTGTGTGGAGAGATATTTAACAGCCTTCACTGTAGAGACACTTTTTTTTTCAGTTCATCACTACATACAAGCTCTTTTGAACCATTCATAGTAAAGGAAAGGAAAGCCGTATCAAGAATACTGTGAAGAAATAAGTACAGTCATGTGAAAAAGAAGGTTTTTCACAGGCATCTGTGCAATCCCGTGAGAAATAACTGAGTACACTCCATGATTCAATAACCTTTTTAAACGCAGTGTCATGGAAGACAATATTGATTTTTAGCCTTGTCCCATGCGCAGAGATTTCTCCAGATTATCAGAGACGTTTGATGATGTTATGTACGTTAGATGTGCTGTAGCTTTTCCAGCCTTTTGTTGCCCCTATTCCAACTTCTTTTAGATATGCCATCAAATTCGTATTTTTGTTTAAAAATACGATATGTTTCCCATGTTCTATTGTAAATAAAATACGGGTTTATGTTTTAATACGGTTTTGCAAATCACAGCATTCTGTTTTTATCTCTGTTTTACACAGCGTCCCAAGTTTTTTGTTTTTTTTTTGGCTAGTGTAGGTTCAAATAAAGTTTGGTAATAAATTGACAGAATAAAGAAATAATAAAAATCGAAATGATTAAATCCACATGTGTTCATCTTGTTCAACAGCTGCTGCTTCCAAGGGTAAGAAGCAATGCACTTTCACTTGAATAAAACTCATGAAATGGAGCAATTTTCCATCACAGGTCTGCTGCTTTTGCTCATGTGAGGGGTCAGGAAACTTGTTCCACTGAACAAGTCAAAATGACCAGCTGTCAGTGTATATGTACAGACATTATACAAGCCCCTTAATGGTTAACTCAAAATGACCTGCTCTTTCAGACAGCAAGATCAGCTCACTAACAAGCATGAAGTTATGGTCCAAAGTTGAGCACGACAGGGCATTAGATTAATTATCAGAAGGGGCTGCGACTACTACAAAGCTGTAAAAACAAGGAGGTACACATGAAAACATCTGCTGTGTGTGCTGGACTGAGAGAGTGAAAAATATAACAATTTAAGACCAAGAAAAATACTTGGAACATCACCATCTCAATTTTCGAGCAGTCCCCAGGCTCAGCAGCACATGTGAACGTGAACACACGTGCACGCACACATACATACACACAGATGTCCTATGTTGTCCTGTCTCGATGGGCTGTGCAATAGAGATAATTATGTTTAAATACAGGCGGTTAAAGATAAATGAGCAATAGCAGGTAATGATGGCTTATTTCCCATCTGTCGGTGCATTGCAAGGCAGCTGAGCCTTGTGAATGAGCATCACTGTTCTGAGCGCACACAACTACTTCTGAGTGAGAATTTATCTCGCCCATTACGAGCACGTCATGTTAAGTAAACAGCAATTCAGCGATTGCGTTGTACCCTAGAAACCTTCCCATTTTCTTGTGAGGAAATTCTCACCTTGAGGGAGAAAGATGTCTATTTCGTAAATAATGTGAATGAAAAACAGAAAGCGTGGATTTGTTGTCCTTTGTTACCACAACAGTCTTCCTGGTTCTGCGTCACTGGCCTATAAACCAAATAGTGAGAAAAGAGTATTTAAAGAGGGCTTTTAATGCTTCGCACGCCGACAGAAACCAGGTCATTGACATGCAGGAGAGCGTTGTTGGGTGATTGAAAAAGCAACTGTGCAGAGAGAAAATAAAAGAAGGACTGAGCAGGGGGGGGGGGAGGCCTCGGAAAACATCCTGCAAGCACTTTAAAAGAAACTTTACAGCTACTCCCAGAGGGAGTGAGGAGGAAAATGGCTGCCTGGAGCCTTCGCCGTGTCGATACGTTATTCTGTTTGTATTTGTCTAACTTTCACCTCTTTTACTGTCTACGTCCTCTAAATCTCAATCTCTTTTATTCCCCTCATTTTCTGTGGAGCGGTTTTTCTTACTCCCTTTTCACTCTTCTTCACGGGCACGCGCACACACACACACACACACACACAAGCACACACACCAAACGCGTCTAGGGCATGCAGGTGCGAAGGTTGTGTAACTTATTCCAGGTGCAGCTGTTTCTGCTATGACAAACAGCGAACTGCACTTCCACATTCCTGTACATTATGAAGCTTCTGTTTCATTCTAATCATTTGAAAAGCCGAGTGCTGAACGGCAGATCTGAAATTTTGAGGCATCTGCTGTTTATGCCATACGATACATAGCCTTCAAAAGATTTCTTGACAGGGTTAAGCTGGGTGTTTAATCTGTTTGGGAAAAGAATGAAAAGTCGTTTCTTACGTTTTCAGGTCAGTTGTGTTAAAGTAAACGTGTTCTTGCCTGGAGTTTTTAGGCAACTTCCTCAGCCGCGCAAATTCTTGCACTGCAGGTGGAAAGCAGATAGTACATACGAAGGTTCATTGTCTATTGAGCCTGTGCTGCATTTAGGAGAGAGTCCAGTGTGTTTGATGATCTTCTATAAAGCAATTAGGTCAAAAGGAGAAGCTTGACATTAAATACACAGGCTACACATTAAACCCTGTGGAAAAATCATGAGAAAGTGGCAATATGAGGGCCAACTCCCTAACAGTTTAGCAAATACAGTAAGGCTGTATTTATTTATTTATATAAATACAAATAATGCAACTGGCAAGCATCTTTTTTGTGAGAACAGAAATCCAAACTGGATATATGAATATCTCAAAACCAGAGCTAATAAATCAAAATCTACCTAATGGTATGCTGGGCAGGCTGTCCTGAACATTTGGTTCCCACAAGATGAATCCTAATGACTTAAGTTATCCCCTAACTAAGGTTAGCATTTTTGGTTTTTAGATAAATATATACAGTAGTGGCAATAAGGACAAACAAGAGCACTCAGAGAGCGCAACTCCCTTGAAAGAGCAAGGGCCATATTCTAAATCTTTGATGTTTTATGATGCTTTTATTACAGCATGCTGACGTCAGCCTGTTATGGTGTCACTGTGACGTCCTAGTGAGTCGTACTGACAAAATATAAAAGGTGTGTTGTACAGCTCTTTCCATGCCCTTTCATATAATATATTATACTCCATATGGTTTCTTGACATTTTTTTTTCCAATGTCAATTTTGAACTTAATAAAAATGAAGATCAAGGTCAAATGCTTAGCCAACCTAGGTACTCTGTCTTCCAAGGCCTTGTACATTGTTGTAAAGTTTGAAGAAAATATATAAAAACTGTGTGTAATATAAAGTTTTTCATTATTTTCACATTTGGTGTGGCCTATACGTCCTCCCTATGAGGAGAGACTAAACTTTAGGAGATCTTGAAATTAGGCAAATACAACCTCAGATGAACTACAAAACATGTCTCAATAAAAGCAGAATTAAGAGGGTTTTCTGCTCTGGAGCATTCAGGTGTGTGTTAAGACAATGTCAATCAAGAAAGACGTCCGCAATGGGGGATAAGGCCATTTCAAACAGTCTTTTAGTCCATCTTTCTACTGTGACAAGTGGAAAACCTTCAAGACCTTTGACAATCTTTCACAAATTTCACAAAAATTATATAAATACCAAAACCTATCTCAGACTCTACAGGCCTGGTCTGTTTGGAACATTTCCCTAAAGAAAGCCTCTTCTCTCTAAAGAAGAAAATGGCAGCATAGCTTAGCTTTCCAAAGTTGCATCTAAACAAAACAAGATTTGGGGAATAATGCCCTTTAAACAGATGAGACCAAAGTGGAAATGCCTGAGCACAATGCACAGCGCCACGTTTGGTGAAAACCTAACACAAGCGCGGTGGTGGAGGGGGTGATAAGTTTGGCTTGTTTTGCATTCACAGTACCTGCACTTTGCAGTCTTTGAGCTGACCATGCAGTTCTCTTCATACCAAAGAATTGTAGAGGCAGCTGTCCAACAGCTAAAGCTTAGATGAAATTGGATCTTGCAACAATCAAAAAGTACAGCATCAAATCTATGAGAGACTGGCTAAAAAAGAAAATAATCTATGTGTTGTAATGGCCCTGTCAAAGTGCAGATGTAAATCTTGTTAAAATGCTGGGGTGGGATATAGAAGAGTTGTGTGTAAACAAATTCCCACAAACTTAATTTAACTGAAAAAAGTGGATTCAAAAGTCTTCTACGATGATGTGTGAGACTGATAAAGACACAGAAAATGACTACTTCAAGTTAGTGCTGCTTGTAGATGGTTCTACAAACTACTGAATCATGAGGTGTACTTCATTTTTACACTGCTTCTGCTTGGTTTTTGTTCAAGGAAAAATTACGAGACCCTGTCACATATCATGTGTTTTTCATCTCAGGTTGTATTCGCCTAATTTAAGAGCTGGTGAAAAATGTATTTATTTTTTAATTATTATGTCTTGGTATGTAAAACCTTACAGGTGCAGAGTGTGTACTTGCCTTTTACTAATCAACACAAATAGCTGACTGGATCTGCTACCCACCTGGACTCTTTGGGTAACAGTAACAATAATATTTATTTACAACAAGGTGCAATAACAATTATTGTGTAACAATAACAATGTGCAATACAATAACACTTATTCAACTTTCTTTACACTTATTCTTTTTATTAAGTTATTGTACTCTGTTGTGTTGTTTGTGTTGTATTGTGTTGCGCTGTGATGCGTCTTATCGTGTCGTGTTGTGTTATATGTGGTGCCGACGTGGGACAGTGTTCCAATTTCGTCGTACTGTTGTACTATGTATGGCTGTGCAATGACAATAAAGAATTATCTTATCTTATCTTACTATAGCGAGCATTGCTAAAAGAATAATCATAATTATAATAATAATTAAAAGAAAGAAATTTGATAGAAATATTCAGGAGGAATTGCTCACTAGTCAACTAGCACTATTATCACACTAAATTTTTCTTCGAAGTTTAGCTTAACAAAACACCTGCAATACCAATAATATTGGTGCTAATTAAGCTTTATTTCGTCACATGTATCGCAGCCCTGAACTTACAACTGGGAAATGTACAACTCGGTCAGTTTGATCCACCAACAGTCCAGCCTGATGTCCATTGAGCCAGTTTGAGAATGATAGCAGTAAACACCTGTAGAATTCAAGCAAGTGACCACGTGTGCTACATACCATACTCTTGGCCTGGGTGCCACCCCTCACCTAAAAGGCGTAGTCATAAGACCTCTAACCTGGACAGTCTGCTGACAAAGGGCTGGCACTCTTCACCTAATTCCCCTGACACTGTTTGTAGTTCATGCATGAAAGAGGCTGAAGTAAACGTTAGCACTCTAAAAACGCTAAGGTGAGCATGGTACCAAACATTATACCTGCTATACCGAAGCATGGTCAGTGTGCAGATGTAAGCATATTGACTTCAATAGCCTTTTTAGCTCAAAGGGCCTGTGCCTGACAGAGCCACTAATGTGGCTGTAGGCTATTATTGTTTCCATTGTAATTTGGTGAACAGATTACCTAGCCAAAGCATTTTTTCCATCTCCTTAACAATCAGAAAGGATACACACAGCAAGGGAGTGTATCTCTTTACATTCTTTAATCTTCTCATCTTTCTTCGACAGCTGGCAGAGGCTTCACTAATCTTTCCAATCAGGCGAGCATTTCCTGTCTGATCCACTGTCAAACAGAGCAAAAAAAAGAAAGAAAAAGAAAAAAGAAGAAGAAGAGGGAAGAGGAAGATGAAAAACCATGGTGAGATGGAGTAAACTCTTCCAGGAAACATTGGTGTCATTATTCCATTTGACTGTGCACATCTGCAGGCACGCAAGCACATTTTCACACCTGCAAATGGGTCAGCAACTCACAGAGCAAATGTTCGCTCACATGCCTGTGTGTAAGCATTCATGCATGTTGACATACTGTGTATACAGACAGACATAGCAGGCAGGGCATGTGGAGAAACACAATACGGCAGGCACACACGGCCATAAAAGTCTGAAAGACAGAAAAGGTAAATACGCCGTACTTTCAATATGGAATCATACTTTCAAACTACATCAACAACAAATAAATGTCCCTTTTCATTAGGAAGAGCTCCAATTAATTTGCTCAAGCAAAGTATGATAGTGTAAGACGGGGCCCTCGTCCAAACAAGATGAAATGTGAGACGAGGCAATCAATCGGCTCCACTCGGTGACTGCCAGACTTAAGGGCTCCACGTCTCACCTCAACTTGAAATGTGATTTCCACTGCAAATATCCTGCCATAGTCATGTTTTAATCAACTTTGTGTGTTTGACTTGGAAGCAAGTGATTATTATTAGGATATTATATTGACGTCTCCCTACACGAGGGAGAGGCAGTCGCTGGGACACTCAAAATGTCTGTTTAAAAAGAAAATAAAGCCAAGTGTCATTATAAAGATTTGATTTCCTAGTGCATCATCACTTTTTACCATTACTAAGTTAGAACAGACCAAGGGAAACAAAGAGAGCAGGTTAGAAAACAAGGGACAGAGAGAAATTGCGAGTGTCTGTTTGGAATTAGATATGCAGAACCGAGGAGCATCTGTCCTGTCACGCTTCTGGTCTCCAACAGCCGGAGGTGCCCACGCTAAATAAGCACAACAAATTCAGCACGGGAGGTTGTGTGTGCGTGAGCGGAAATGGGAAATATCAGGAAGCTCTGATGCGTAGCAGCACCTTTCCGGTGAAAACGAAATCACTTCGATGTGTCTGCAGTGCCAAAGGTTAAAGTGATCTACAGGAGTTAAGTCGGAGATGGAAAAGATCCAGAAGAGTTTGAGCGACAATTCATCGCTGTCAGCGGCTGTAATGAACTAACGAGGAATAAATGCAACCTGTTGAATGAGCTCAGCTCTGAAGTAAAATGATGTTTACAGCACGGGTCTCAGATGTCCATATCTCACTGTCAGCTCGAATCTAATGTCTCTGCTCCTCCACACATCCAGACATCTGCTGCGTGTTCATGGTTACGACGAATGTTGAGCAACCAGAACCACCAAGAAGCGGCTAATTCGTGGGTGTTTTGTGGCTTTTCTTTCTTTTTTTTCTTTTTTTTCCATCATGCCAAATGCTACCAGGCAGATGGAAGAGATTGTGAAGATGTCGTGCAATGCGAGATGTTAAATTATTACATTTGATGGTGTGGCAAATTTGATTATGGAAAATTTAGTTTGCAAAGCATTTCAAATTTGTACAGTACTGCATGCCCTGCTGCTGATTTGTTTTTCTTTTTATGAATTATATTTTATGACCTTGACAGACTGACGACCTGCCTCTCACCATGTGACAGCTGAGATGACCTAAAGCCCCCACCCCCGCAGCAATCCTGAATAGGGCTAGTGGTAAAAAAAAAAAAAAAGGATGTATAGATGGCTGGATGATTTACTACTCTTGAATTTGACATGTGCAGCAGTGTGCATGCAATGTGCAGAACTCATATGTGTCTTCAGGTGTGGATGATAGAAAGCGCATGTGTTTGTTTGCCCACACGTGAGTTTATTGAGTCAGGTTTGAGTTCTGAACCCCAGCATTCTTCGAGCTCTAGCTCCAAGGGATTAAAGTGGAGACGTATGATAAAGTGTCACGAGTGTCCATGCATGCTCTCTCACGGAGGTGAGAGCAGTGAGTTTCCCCTTTTGAATCATTCCCCGTCATATACATGCCTAAAGTTTTTCTGCTAGAACAACTGTCCCGTGTCACTTTAAGAACAGAAAAAAGGCAAACATCTGTTATGTAGGTTAAAAAGCACCTTCAAAATAAAAAAGAACCTGGCTGAAACTCAGAAAAGCTCCCCAAGGCCTTAAGTTATTGTCCATTTTTCTTCCTTCAATAAACAGAAGCAGATAAATGGAACATATTTTCAGTGCCCTATAAATCCGCCTCTATCTCACTTAGTTCACCCTTCAGTACCAAGTGAATCCCGCCTGTAGAAGTGTCAGCAATTTTTAATCCAACATCTTACTTACCTCAAAAGATTACTCAAGTTTGTTTCTTTTTTTAAAAAAAAATACCATCTATAAAATCTTATAAATGCTCGTCAGGGGCGCCATACAGTTGCAGTGAGACTAAGAACCCAGATGTCCACGGGTGCTGAAACATTAAAGATAACTCACTCCTCCTGCAATCCCCACAAAGTAATTTTACATAATTTTAAAGACGTCCTGCATCCCCACCTCCACCCCCTAAAACAGACGATGCAAGTACACACACAGACACACACACACATGTATTCACGCAGCCCTCAGCGCTGCTCTGTGAGTCTTAAGTGTGCATAACATGGCAGCCATTATCTTATTAGCAGCAACAGTGGCCTGGGGGCAGGTAAGGGAGCAAAGGAACTGGCATTAAAGGAAAAAAAAGGAGCTGCAGTCTGTGGAAGGAGGGAAAAGCAGCAGTTCATAGGTAAAGGCAGAGTATGAGTGTAAAGTACACAGGGAAGGAAAAAAGATGACATACATTTAGCAGCTGTGGCTACGGCAGCGCAACAATGTGGTTGGAGCTGTGGAAAGCAAAAAAAAAGAGAGAGAGATTAATAAGGAGTGGAGAAGATAGATGCAAAAAATGACTAAAAATAGAAGTAGGGTTTTTACCCACAGCAATCTTCAGAAGAAAGAATTGGGAGGCCCTCTGTGTGCACATCATTACTTTACCTGACATGCATTGGAAAGCTCTTTAAATGACTCATATTCTCTTTGAGCTTTAACAGAGGCCCTGCCAAGCTTGATTTGGCCACCATTTGCAGATCCCAGCTCCAAAGTCAATCTCCCCCTTTGAACTGCCCAAATAATGGACTTCTCCAACTGCTTCACTACTGCATGCTAATTTCCTTTATGATAAACCGAGTTGCTCTTCTTCACTGTCACACACCAGCCCCAAGAGCTCCGTGCACAGCAGGGGCATTAATGACGATGGTCTTATGCAAACCCCGCATACCCTCTATGCTCCCAATTAATCCCCCGCCGCACCCCCACCCCCTTTCCTTCCTTCCTTACCTAACTTCCATTCCTCACTTTCTCTCTCGTTATTCAGCTGCCCTGTCCAGGCTCTTTTCACAAGGTCTCTATTGAAGTCAGGGGAAAAAAGGCTCAGCAGCAGCTGGCCACTCTTTTCTCCAGAGCAGGTATAGAGGAGCTGAGAGCTCTCTGCATGAGCAAGCCCCATTCCTCCAGCTCCATTCAGCTCTGCCTTTGCCTCCACTATTCACCAAGACTCTACTTTGTCAAGAGCAAGGGAGCAAAGGAGGAAGAAAAAAAAGGAGGGATCAGCCTTTTCACTCTTTGTACTCCACATGGCTATACAAGTATTTCCAAAGCCTCCACTAATGAGTTGGCCACAGTGTTGTGTGAGCAGAGAGAGAGCTAGAAACAGGTTTGCGAAAGGGAAAAGGTTTGATTAATACGGGTTCATTCTTTCCTCTGATGGAATGCCGGTCTTCGTTCATCAGCCTACATGGGTGGCTTCGCTTTATAAGTCCATTTGTGTCACGTATAACCAGCTCTGGGATATTTAGAGGGAAAGCGCAGCAATTAAAGATGATAATAAATGTACAAGTGCAAATGCAGTGGAGTGTGATTTCACTCAATCACTGCAATTTATGTGGTTCAGAGGGAAAATGTTTTGTGCCCAAGCTGTAAAGTGGCTGGTAAACACGCAATCTTTGTGGCAGCAGTTAACACGCCGTCTAATTGCCATTTCTCCACAGTTAATGATACACTCAAGATAAAGTAATGATGCTGAATGAATTGCTTGTAAACATATACAACGCATACCAAGAGGGAGGCCATATGGCTCACCAGTGAATGGGTATCCAGTTACTTCAAATAAATTGAATTTTCCACCTCTGGTCTGTGGTGCCATTGAGTGTGTTTGAAGACCTAATTGAATTGAGACCTTCAGACCATTCTGATTTCACTGGCTAATTAAACCGCTCACTGGCTATCTAAATGCCAGGCCGGTGGGTAACCAACCGTGAAATGTGACAGGTCAAATGTAGGCCTAGTGATTTTAAATCCGTGGATTTGAATCATTTTAAGTCATTTTAAGAGCTTTTTTGGTTTAAGACCTTACAGCAAAACATGCACAGAGGAGACAGGTCACCGAGTTCAGTAATTCCAACGGTTTTATAGCTATATTCCACGAAAACAACAAAAGCTGTGTTTAATCCCATTCAGAGCCT
>VVHJ01001936.1:0-15156 GCA_015107715.1 Tylochromis polylepis
GTTCAAGGCTTGGGAAATCTTTTTGTAGCCTAAGCCTGCTTTACATTTCTCAATAACTTTATCCCTGACCTGTCTGGTGTGTTCTTTGGACTTCATGGTGTTGTTGCTCCCAATATTCTCTTAGACAACCTCTGAGGCCGTCACAGAGCAGCTGTATTTGTACTGACATTAGATTACACACAGGTGCACTCTATTTAGTCATTAGCACTCATCAGGCAATGTCGATGGGCAACTGACTGCACTCAGACCAAAGGGGGCTGAATAATTACGCACACCCCACTTTGCAGTTATTTATTTGTAAAAAATGTTTGGAATCATGTATGATTTTGGTTCCACTTCTCACGTGTACACCACTTTGTATTGGTCTTTCACGTGGAATTCCAATAAAATTGATTCATGTTTGTGGCTGTAATGTGACAAAATGTGGAAAAGTTCAAGGGGGCCAAATACTTTTGCAAGCCACTGTAAATTAGAATTTTTTTTTTTAATGATATTTTGAATCGTAATATAGAAGTACCTGCTGCCACATGCTCCCAATACTGACCAAGATTGGATTAATACCGAAGAAGGGGGTTTAATAGAAGACAGGATGAAGGTTAATCCTCACCAGTAACATAAAATGCCTTGCTCATCCCTCATTCTAACTCAATTTTGGGTTCTTCCAGAGATGTCACATATTAAAAAAAAGGTTAAGCAGAGTGTATGCATGTGATGCATGAATTAGCTTGAATGCTCCACAGCAGTAAGGCGCAGCAGCAATCTGTAAGCCTTGGTTCACCTGGACGGGCTGAGGTAAACCTATTTGGGAGTGTTTTTAAGACTGCCAGCATCCCTTTTACACTTTACTGCTCCATAGGGATGTTGGGAACAAAATGTAGGAGACGGACCACAGCAGGTAGTACATACACGCAGGAGGGAAGGAAGAGCAGAACACCATGATGATTCCTGAAAATGAATACGCAAAAATTGAATGTCTGCACAAAATGAAGGTGTATCTGGGCTTCAACAATGTTTTTTTTTTTTTTTCAAACACTTCTTATTGATGTACTGAGATATTTGCTAGATGCTTTGATCTGCAGAATGGACTGATCAGCCAGCATGCCATCTTTACGACAGCACAAAAATATTTGAATGTGGAACGGCCAGGACGTTTTTTTCTAAAAAGCAGCTTCAATGAATTTAAATTCAAATTTTGGCACAAAGCGATTTAAATTCACATTTGGACTGGGGTTAAGGGATAAGTAATATAATTTGGTTCCTTGTGATTTGACAAAACTGCATTTAACCTATTAGTTTAGAATTCATAAACACATGGAGTAAATGGCTCAAACCTAATTAAAAAAAAATAAAAAAATAAATACGAGTACAAAAAAACAAAACAGCAACTTTAAACATTTATTTCTTTTGGCAGTTCTGGTTAAGATTCTCAGATTCTTAAAAATAACTTTACCTCCAGCGTACACTACTTTCTTCCAGGCCTGGGACTCCAGCACTCTGTCATGAGGGTAAAAGTTCTGGCTGATCATGAAGAGGATCATGGCAACTGCAATGACTCGGAGCAATGCCATGTTTCCCCCTGACAGCAAAGAGGCACTGGCCAGGATGGCCGACGAGTAAATACAGGGCAGGCCACGATACATGAAAGGAATCCCTATGAGGAAAAACAAAACAAACTATGTCCTTACTTTGTAAAGTGATGATTGAAATTAAAGACTAAATTGAAAAGGACAGTATTAAATAAGGCTACAATTTTTTTTCAACTTACCACTGGAGAAGAAACAGAGGCGGACAAAGACAGAAAGGACATAACCCATGCACAGGATGTTGTCGAGCAGATCAGATGTTCTCAGGAGCAACGACGTAGCAATCCCAAAGGTCGTGAAGTCAGCGAAATCATCTAGCTTTGCACCTGAACATGAAAAAGGAAGGCTTGACTTGTTTGCTGCTGATACCTGTATTAATAAGCTTTAGAAAGGCTTGTGTCACACTGCTTCTATTAGCATAGCACATTAATCGTGAAAGCCACAGTTAGATGTATTATGTCTCTTCAGCACTGGTCTTTGCCAGTGTCACTGTCATGTGACAGTCGTGCGGTGATCGTGCAAAAATTTCTCAAGTGGAAATGTCAGTGTCAGCCCAACAGGCAGGCATTCTACAAACAACATTCTCCACTGCCTTATCTCTTTATCCCTCAGGAGCACATAGCATGTTTTCAGCGGATGAGGATGAGGTGATTCAGGCCACGGCTCAGATGAACGAGGTGGAATTCCACAGTCCAGGGTCAACAATTTTAGCAATTTCAGATATGCTGAGAACCCAAAGCAACAGGATAAAATAGACAATTGGGCCATGATCCTGTGGAATTAGTCTGCTTAATCAGAAAGTTATTGTTCATTTGACAAAATACGTGGGGGGCACAACAACACCCACCTGCAAAGTCATGCAGAAAAGGCCTGTCGAGCCACAAAGCCCCCTGAAATGTGCAGCCAACAATGTACTGTGATGCACCTGAAAACCATTTTGGGATCTCAGAAATTGGGAATTTGCAGACTGGAAGCAATGTCAAAGCTATTTATACGTTCCCTTTTACTATGTAAGGTATTGGGATCTTTTGTAAACAAGCCACAATGATAGTTCTTAAAGTGTAACTATGTAAGGTTTTAATTATGCAGTCGTCTTGGGGGTATGTCAAGAACACAGAAATGACTTAAAAGAAGTTCACTTGATGAATCTCAAATGACATTACATAAATTATTCATGACTCTTCTGTTGGAAACGTAAGCAGAGTTTTCAATAGCAAAGGTTCCTTTTACTGGATCCCTTTGTGTGGCCAAATTAAAAACGCTCAGACAAAAAGATTGTGCAGCAAGCCCTGCCAACACCACAGTGGAAGTTTATCTTTGGTAAGTGCTATTGACCACAACACTCCACTTACCCAGTGCAGAGCATGCATTGAGTTGCCTGGCAACTGCTCCATCTGCCAAATCCAGGAGGTAGCCAATCAGAACGAGCCAACATGCAGCGTGATGGTGCCTGAACAAAACCAGTCAGTGTTAAGTTGAACAATTTAAGAAAAAAAAGGGTTAAATGTCTGCAAGTTCACAAGATCAGCAGCTAGTCCTGGTCAGATTCTGACAATGTTAGAAAAGTCTCTTTTATTTATATACAGAGAAGGGCCATTTTTGGGAAAGCAAATTGTGCCTTTATACTAAACTTAACCTCCTGAGAAACAGCCTATTTATTTACGTCCTCTGTAATGGACATTTGTTTTTGGTTTATATCTTTTGACTTACTTGAGCTATCCTAATAAGTTCTTATGTACGAAACAGAGGACATCCTGGGCATTCCATTGATATTTCATGCATTTGGGTGGCCTCTTTTAGCTCCAAAGAGGAAGGAAATCACAAAAAAGTGCAATGGGAAGATTCATTTGTCCTCGGTTCTCAGGCTAGAGGCTAGAGCAGCTCGTAAAGACGAATCTGTTCTCATTCTAAATATTGTGATTTTCCTTGGACTAAACACAGGATGTTAATTACATTGGATGAATTTGTTTGAAAACACAACAATAAAAATAATAATAATAATAATAACAATAATTGAAAACACTTATGTGTTTGCTAAATTATAGCTCAGCTTCTGAAATACTACTTTCATTTTTGCTGTTTTTGTTTTCTGATTTATTCCTGGTTGTTGTGAAATTTTGATTGATTTTATTGCGTCGTGTTTAATGACTAAAGTTTGGTTTTTGAAGCACGAGTCACAACATCATTCCTCCTCACAAACTCCATCCATCCGGCAGCTGAACACGGCTAGTAAAATCCATTACTCCTTTATTTACTCACCCATTAAGGCTGCTGAGAATCGAGGCCATGCCCATGACCATGTTGGCAACTGACAGCGCATTAGCTGCATTTTTACGCGCAAACTCCTTGATCTGAAGTTCTGTGGCCCGATCGCTCAGAAAGAGTTTTTTGGTGCACTGAAAGAAACCTGAGACCAAACGATAACAGCAGTTAGTATTTTCCTGTGTTAGGCCAATAATCTCTGCTGAGGTTTTAGAAAACAAAACAAAAAAAGCTAAAGCCCTACTGACAGATGACCACACCAGATGGCATGTTGATGCACGTGTCTGAATTGGTATAGTTTACGAATCGTATTTTGGGATTTAGACAAACTTCAGTTGGGGCAAGAGAAAAAAAAAATTGTAACAATTCTGAAAAGTAATCGTAAAGCTTTAAGTATACCATCCATTACTGAAAAAAAAAGTATTTAAACAATCATAATGTAGGATACTGTAAGATATAGTGTGTCTTTTTTTTCTTTCTTAAATGAAAATATTACTCCCTCCTCTTATGTAAAAGAAATTTCACTTACCAAGATGCATGATTATTGGCTGGAGACCAACCTTACGATACATTCATCCATTTTCAGATCACTACAATGCATTTGTTACTGTACATTAATTAAGTCAGGCGTGTGCAGCCTACCGCATGCAACATTAAGGGCTGCCTCATTATCTGCTTATTACATTATCATTTATATAAATGAATCAACCATATTACACATGTTTAACTGTAGCAAAACACTGTCCAAAATTACATGCAATAACCTCTAACATCAAAGATAGTATTTGAAAAATAAATAAGTCAGTCGCATACAATATCTGAACAGGATGAATGTAACTGTTAAAACTCAAATGAGAAATCTTATCATGGGTCAGACACACACAAATACTGGTGTGGGGAACAAGTATGGATACTTAGGGGACTACTACATACACCGCTGGCTACAGTGAGAGTGAGTTGGACCTACTGCGCTGACACATGCCAGACAAGAGATCAATTAGCCTGTTAACTCTGATCAAAACATACTGACCTTACACAAAGACATGGCAGCAGCATTCACACAGCTAAATCCTATTAATAACACAGCAGCCCAGGCTTTAATGGGGACTGTGTCATTAAAATTAACCTGCAACACACCTGGTTTCCTTGTTTTTTTTCATTATAATGTCAATATTAATAGTTTATAAATAGATTCTATCAGTATGTATGACTAGAAAAGCAGTATATAAATGCTATAGAAATTCACTATTTATACATAATTTTTCACATAATTTTAATTCAACTACATGGTACTTTATCTTTTCCTGTATTTCTTTTTGATACGACGAGTCAGTACTCAGACCTTTAAGCCATCTTAAGGGCTTTAAATATGGTTTGTTAAAATAAGGAACAAGTTTAACAGTGTTCACAGTTTTCAGGTCTGGGACTGTTTAGTTCAGCTGTAACCATTAACCAAAGTAGTTTCTGGACAAAGGGGATGACGAGCTTGTCAAAAAATGTTGGTTTTATTTTGACATTAAATAGCCTTTTTGATCAGATCTAAATAAACTGCATTTTATTTAAAAAAACAAAACAAGTTTGCAGTATTAAAACTACGTTCACTATTTCAGTCAGCAGGATGGAATGACTGCTGACACGGCCTCTCTCCAGCCCAAAAAACCCGCCCCAAAAAACAAAAACTGGCCCCACAAATAAGAAAGAATTCTCTTTTCTATCTGCCTCCTCTTTTGTGAGCTTATTATTTTTTATCAAGTCACAGTGCTGTCCAAGACAATATGCACAGATAATGACCTGCAAAGTTTCAATATTTTTAACCCTTCAAGTGTTTTTCACCCTGAACTTCCTGTGATTCCAAAGCCAGGCGAATTCAAGAGACTCTTCATCTGAAAGAAAACAGCGTATGAGACACAGCAGAAAGCCAACAATAACTTGCACTTTAACTTGACAGCATGCTTTTTACTTTTCATTCTGGACTTTAGCACAGATTGCAATCTGGCATTTAAATTACTATCTAAATCCTTTTTTTTTTAAAATAGAAAAACAAAGCACATCAGTTAATGCAGGTAACATTCTGCATTAAACCTGGAAATCATGTAATTGCCAAGCTTCCCATATAATCCAGTTGGTTAACTTTTGTCACTGTAAGCACCATTAGAAAGCCACACATGCAGCTTAAAGTAGCTAAAAGATCTTACAGGCAAGTTTTAATCTAACCACTCAATTCACTCTCTTGGTCACTAATAAAAAAGAGAATAAAGCCAGAGCCAGAGATGCACTGTCAATTTCAAACAGGTCTCTATTTCTGGGTTGCCCCTAATGAGTGCAAAGCATGATGGGTAGACCCTTGTTATGCAATACCCTATGTTTCCTGGTAACAACTAAAAAGACCAAATGGAAAACAGGGAAAACTCAGAGCTCACAATTCATAAAAGGGATAATCTTAAGTGATTGCACTGAACAATTTAAACGATATACTTTTTAGATTTAATGTGTTCTGAAATACTGGAATATAGTAAAAAATACATTGCAATGAATTTACAATTAATGCATAAATGATGCACAGCTGTTAAAGGTTAACTGCATATACTGCATATGTGGTTCCGAAGTGAGCATTATAATCAGTATATGTACAAATTATAGTCAGTATACAATAATGAATAATAATAATAATAATGAAGTTGTAACATGATAAGTAATTTCTCTCATAAAAAGTGTTGGTCTTGCTGTGTATGTTTATAAAACTTGCAACTTCAAGAACTGCAGTATATGCATGAATTCATATCCATTATACTTAATTTTGTCCAAACATCATCATATTTGTTTTACTGCCCAATTTGATCCCAGTACACCTCAACTTCAATCCCTGACACCCATGCCCATGTAGGTGTACAGTAATCCAGATTGAGAGAAGGGAGTGAGAAAGGGAACCTACCAGAGGAGGACGTCAGGAGGATCATGATCGTGTCTGGCTCAAAGTGCAACAACTGAAAGACAAATTAAAATGAGAGTATTTTTATTACATAAACAGTACTGTTCTGGATATATACAAACCTTATTTATCATTGCAGATATACTAGGACTATTTTGGGAATTGAAATTAGAAATGATCTTCATAAACATCCCAAAGATCCTAAACAAGACAACAATGCAGTGTCTGACACTCGTTTATCATGTCATACTGTTGTGTAATAACGGGTGCCCTTTCGTAAATCCTTCCCTTCTGTCTGTTCCATTACTTTACAAAGTCTAACTAACAGATCTTTTCAGGATTTAAAACCCGGACTTTCACGTTACAACTGAATCTTCAGGAAATAAGCCCCCCCCCTTTTTTTTTTTTTGCATGCATGCATGCATGCGCAACAGTTACACTTTCCGCCTAACTTCTTTGCGATTTCATGAAGCCCTAAATAGATTACACTGACAATCTTCGGAAACAAATCTCATTCCGCCTCTGCGCTCGAAACCACCTGCTGGTTTATCCTTCACATCTGCTCAGCGGGAACCTTACTGCGCAACGCTCTATCCTAAGCATCAGACTGATTCTACAGGGTCAGACAGCCTCATCCTTCAGGAAAAACACATCCCCGAAGACTTAAGAATAAAATATACACCGATCTTAAATATGTAGAGGTGTTTGAGCCCCCACCCCCAGCATCGTTATACCGAGGTTTAAGCAAGATGCGCAACTGCGTCACAACCAGCTGGACAAAAGCCCAGCGAACCTAAAATACTGGTGTAAAATGCACTTGTTTCATATAAATTTCATATAAAATGCATCTCATCTTACCTTCGAAGGAGCTCCACTGATTACTTAGTGTATACAAATCAAAGGATGGAGAAACGCAAGCACTGGTATCCTATTGTCTTATCTTCCCTCGTTTTTATTCTGTTTTTCAGCGGATCAATTTGAAAATGAATGTAAAGCCTGTGTTTAATGTTCCCACGCCCTCACTCTCACAGACACCACACAACCGGTTACCTGTCAACTTCCCAGCCACTTTTTCAGCGGGTCCTTTTAAAGTCCAAGGATAAGTGCGCTGGAACGTTCCACCGGAAATGACGCCCCCGTTGTTTCTGGATGTTTCTGAAATAATGTTGCTCAACTCTTTTGATGGTTACCGCTGAAGTGGAAGTGATATTTGGGGGGGGGCACGATTTATTTTTTATTTATTTATCTTGCCTGCTAATACGACTTGCGAACACAAGTTAATATGCAGCCATATGGAAACCTCAGTGATTGGGAGGCAATCGTTATTCCAGTGTAAAGACCATTAAGTACAGTAAGACGCAAAGCTGTGGATCATTGAAGCATCTTTCAAATTTGCAGGACTGTTTCTAACTTTAATAGATTTCTTGTTTTATAACTTTAAGTGGCTGCTTTTATGTTAGCAACACGTTTGCATATTAATGACTACTTAACATTTCTGAGGCATTAAGCTGCCCTCTGTCACAATGGGGGGAAATAGAATTTATTTTTGTCAACCTGTCTGTCTTGTGGCTGGCATTAAAATCAATTAAACTAGCGCACACATCCATTTATGTGCTTATAAAATCACCACAAGTCAAAAATCTTAACAGACAATAACACTGAGTCAAATTAGGATTTAGAAAGTGGTGTGCTTTCTGACTTTTTTGTCTTTGCTAACTGCCTCAGCTTAGCATGTTTGTTATTATCCTTTTCACTGGCGAAGAAAACGCTAAAGTCAAAAATTGTTGTTGGTCTTACAGGCGCCTTTAAAAAACCCAAAGCTCAGATAGACTATTTATTTAACCCTAAACTGAATAAGTAATAAAATAAAAAATATGTTTTTGTTTGTCTGTTTTTTAAAATTTTTTTATTTATTATTATTATTCTCAGGTTGGTTATAGTGTATTATTGCAACACATGATATAGGCATTATAGAGTGACATATTTTATCCACTGATTTATATGTTTTATTGAGGTAATAACATTACAAAATATTAACAAATGACTCTAAAGGTACAAGCTCTACCTTTTCTCAAGAAGTCCATGTACATTAATCCAGTTTACTTAACAAACTCACTTAAGCACAGATTAATGAAGCATTCACTACTGTGTCTGTGTGTGTGTGTGTGTAATCCAAGTGTAAATAGACAAATGGTTGGGATTTAATGTTTGGGTTGGACGTGCCGTTCAAATTTATTTTACAACCCCTACAAACAGAGAACACATGAGCCGTGAGATGTTACACATACCTTCTGTTGCTGTCGCCGATATAAAGTTCAGTGAATATTGTGACTGTAAAGAACACAACTTCAGAGATTTTTATTTTGTTTTGTCAACAAATATTCACCCTTTAAAAGGTTTTCTTCCATTAACCACACGCTTGCATACATGTTAGGGGGCAGAGTCCACATTTAGAAATGTACTTACAGTTAGGTGCACGTGACTTGTGAGACAAACAATATCACTACCAACTGTTTATAGCTGAAACTTTCCGTAGTGTGTCTGCAGTGACATGAAGACATGAGACAGATCATTCAGTGAAAATATACGAAAGACAGTGACGTACAAATTGTAGCTTTTCAGTTTGTATAAATATATTATAAAATATTCAATTATATAAGCATCCACTGGAAGAAGGACTGATTTACTGTATTGTTGTTAGATTTATTGTAAAAAGAATAGTTTGAATAACAAGTTTTTGGACAATGGTCTATTTTTATCATTTTGCCTCTGTTCGCCAGTGGATTTTAGTAAACAGAACAGTTAAGATGTGGTTGAAGTACAGACGTTGAGCTTTAATGCAAGGGGATTTAACAGTAATATTGCATTAACTGTTTTGGACTTACAGCTACGTTTACAGATTTTTAGAGGCTCCAGAGTAGTTGGACAATTGGCTGGCAAGCACTTCCATGGTCAGCCATAAGTGAAGGAGGCTGAAAAAAGCTAAATAAACAAAATTATAGAAAAAAGAATTTAGGAGTGGACAAATCAGAAACCTAGTCCATTCTTAATAAGAAGGAACAGGTTGTTTTCAGTTTTCTTTTCCTTAATTAATAAAAACCTATTCAAAACATCTAGCCAAGTCAAGAACATTATTGAGGCGGTATGCTTGTCATGGTAAGACTGGACATTCAAGAGACGTCATTATGCATGTAAATACAATTCATTTACAATAAGGTGCAAACCACTTATTGTACTCAACAACAGGGATTTTGTTGTTGTTAAGAAAACATCTTACACACAAAAAAGCAAAAGTGTACAAATGAATAATCACCCAAAGCATACCACAAAAGAAAACAGAGTTTCAAAAGGCAAAGATATGCAATATTCTTCAGTGGCTAAATCAGTCGCCTGATCGCATGCTTTTCAGCTGCGAGCATGCGGTCAGCAACTGAAGGTTGCTACAGCAAAGCACCGGAGGACGAAACACAGCATTTGGTGATGTCCATGGCATTATGTATGAAAATGTCAATATCCAGTATGTCAATATCAAACTCCACTATCGAGATGAGCAAAAGCAAATTTAGAGGAAAAATGTGTCATTGTCGATATTTATCGATTCAATTGTTTTCCTTTTACAATGGATCTAACAACAATATGATAAATCCAGTGCTTATTCCAGTGGTTTAATGTGTTTAATGTAATGAGTGGTTTGCACCTGGCTGTAAATCATCTGTATTTAGATGCATCATGGCATCTCTCGATTGTTGAGTCCAACCTCCTCAAGAATGTTCTTGCCTTGGCTAGACGTTGTGAATAGGTTTTTATTAATTAAGGAAAAACTTCAGCAAATTCTGTGTGTCCCTTCCTTTTGGCTAGAACTAGATTATTTGTCCATGCCTAAACTTTTTTTTCCATCACTCTGGTGGGTTTATTTGGGTTTTTCAGCCTCCTTCACTCGCACCTGGCCATAAAACCGCTTGTCAGTCAACTGTCCAATTACTTTTGACCCTCTGACAATGTCTAAAAAAAAGGCTGTAATTCCTTAACAGTTAATGCCATACTTGTAAAAGCCCTTCAAATAAAGCTCAAAGTCTGCACTTCAGTCACATTATAACTTTTTTGCTTAAAATCCACTGTGTGTGCGGTGAAAGGAGGCAAAATTATTAAAATAGGTCAGTGTCCCAAAACTTCTGACCCTAGTTGTATTCCTTTGTTTTTTTTCAGTTTATTATTAGATCTAATAATATACATATTGAGAAGCTACACTTTGTTTGTCACTCCCTTTGGTTTATATTCACTGAATAATCTGTTTCATGTTTTCATGTCACTGCAAACACACTTTAGAAAGTTTCATCTATGAACATTTGGCATTGATGTTGTTTGTCTCACAACTCATATTTGAAAAATGTCAGCAGTCTTGTGTTCAGCGATACCACAGACACGACTCCTGTGGCCTAAATGGCCACAGGCTGGGAGCAGATGTGACTGCGATACATCTTCAGGCAGGAAGACTGTCCATATCAAATCACCATGTCTTGCAACAATAAACAGCCACTGGGATATGACTCAAACAGATTTTTACATCATAGAGGGACACGTGTATATTACAGTCTTATGAGATTCAAATTTTCTTCACTGGTTTTCTTGACAGATTTGAGATTATGAACTTGTTAGGGCAGACAAAACAAATTTGTAAAGCTCACACTGGTGATGCTAAAAAACAAAACAAAAAAACCCCAAAAAACATGATAACTGAAACATGAACAAGAATGTTCCCCAGATTCTTTCCTAGTCGTGTTGGCCTCATGCTGACAGGGTTTCCATTTCACTGGCTGAAACGCTTTCATCACCCTCATCTCATTGGTTAATACTGTTCATCAGCTGTGTTCTTTCCATGAGTTTATACAAATAAAACTACATTTAAACAAGAACACAGTTCAATTGAAAGACACCACAAACATGTTTATAAGAGTGTAACAAGTTAAAATATTGGACAGAGTTTTGATGCCGATGATGTTTTTGGTGTTTGTTTGCTTCTCTTTTACACCAGCTGTACATGTTGTTGCGCTTTGAATTAATGTGCAGTTGCTTTTAGCGATGTAGAATTAAATGCAGAACAAGTAAAAAGACTGGAAACCGATATATTAGCAGTTCCATCGCAGTGAACACAGAAAATAGCTATCCATCCATCATCCATGCACACACTTCTTATTTTCAGCCACTGGGAGCAGACAGCTGTCCCATCATGCATTTGTTACGCCCTGGACAAATAGCCACTCTCTGACACATTTTTCATTTAAAAAAACAACAACATGTATATCACTTAATATGAAGGTAAAAACAAACAACTGGAGGTATTAAACCCACTTTCCTATCCTCAGAAATTCCTTTACTCCAGTCTGCATTTACACACCAAAAGGTGGTATCGTAACTACAGGAAAGAATATAGACTGGAATTATTTAGAACATTTTACTGCTGACTGATCAAATAGCTTTACTCTACTAACATAACGTGTGTGTGTGTGTGCTCCAGTTTCCCCTTGTAAGGAAACCAGAGCATGCACAGTACATGCAGAAAGCTCTCAGGAAAACTCAAACCCAGAATGTTAATTACTGTACAGCCAGTTTAAGATACGTCTATTCACCCTCCCACTTGAGACATTTTAACAACTATTTTATTTTAAGCTAATGGACAATCACTGTTTGGTATAGTCTGGACTGTATACTGGACGGTAGAGTATAGACTTCTGGACTGAAGCACATGCTCCTCAAGTCCTGCCATCTCGGGTCAGGAGGCGTTCTGAATGTCCATGTTTGGTGACAGCATCATCAAAAAACACGTGATTTGTTTCATTTGTCAGCAGATTCTTGCGAAAAGTAAAGGAAATTTTTTATTTTATTTCAGGCATTTCTGTGTGAGGAGGTTTTTTTTCCCCCCTGTGCCTATATCGTTTTTCTCTGGGTGTTATACTTTCCTCACACAGTTTAAAGACATGCTTATTATGCTCAATTCCACTTTATCATCAGCTTTTTTGTCTACCAGCAGGTTTGAAACCTGGGGTAGTTAAGCCAGCTAGTGTTCCTCAGCATAAGAATTCATTTATGAGCTATGACCTGAAATGAAGTTCAGCTTATTAATAACATTAAACTAACAATCTGTTGAACTTGTTTCTAATTTCTCAGCGCCATTCATTTAAAAGGGCCTCACCCGGAGTCTTTGTTACATTTTTAACAACTACACTGAACGTCTGCTTTGTTGGAAAGGATTCACTCTCAAGAGGTCATTCTGGTGCTACTCAAAGTCTGCAAGACACTGTGACACAACACGCAAAATGTATTTATGGTATTCTCCTATATTATCACTGTAATTCATGTTATTGAATATGTTATTGAATGTTTAGGTATAATTAGTGCCATAACTAGGGGCTGGAGAGTATCCAACCACATAATGGGTAGGGTACGCCCTACAGAAAATACCAGTCTATCACTATCACTTAACAAATAGATAACTAGACTGTCTAAGATGACGGAATTGAACCAATGGGACAGGTTAATTATAGAATTGGATGGACTTGTTAATAAGCTGTTTAAATCAACCTCTCAGAAGTCATGTTAAAGACTTATCTGTACGATACAATGGATTATTTGTGAACAGTAATGTGAATTACAGCAACAAAAGTCAAAAACTCACAACTTACAAATAGCACATGAATTTTGTTTTTAATTAAGAAACACCAAGGGCAAGGAGAGCATCTTTAAAACACTGGAAATGAAACAGTCAAGTCATCTTGACATAGACATTTTTCAGCTGGTACACTTTCATTCATTTATCCGATACAGTAAAAATTTGCTTTTGTCTGTCGCTCAGAAGTGAAGGAGTAAAATGATCAATGAAAAAACAAACAAAAAAAAAACAAAACAGCAAGATAAAATCCAAAACTAAAAGTGCACCTTTCTTTATTTGTAATGGAGTAAAATAAACCAAAAGCAGCCATCAGTTTCTCACTAACTGCATTTGGTGACAGTGTACAGTGTATGTGTGAAAATCCAGTTTAAGAGCAGATATGAAAAAGGCACCCAACAAGGGGCACACACACTGTCATTATCTGCTTTAATGTCCTAACCTGGACCACAGCGTTAGCTTTCTTCATCCCACTTGTTTGTGATGACATCATTCTGTGCACTCATACATTTGGAGCCTAAGACTTTTTTCAATTAGTGAATAATAAGACCACTTTTCATCCATTTGACCAGGAAGCTCCAGTCAAATATCACATATTAACCTTTAATGGAACCTTGTTGGGGTCATTTTTGAAGAAGTTTCCAGGTGGGCCCTATTGAAATTGAACATCAGGAGAAAAACAACAGGGTGTGGGAGGCAATACACAATAACCAAAGAAAAGGAAATAGCAAGCTTCTGTGATTGTTCTAAAACAGTAGAATCGAGCCTAGAAAGCAATGAAAAGGCAGGGGAAAAAAAGAAAAACACAAAATAAATTAAAACGGTGCAACTCTATGTGAAAGGATGGTGCTCATTTTAGGATATTAATACAAATATTTTAAGCTTACAAAAAAAAAAAACCAAGAAAAGGGTTTGTGAATCCCAAAGTGATTGTGCCATTGTGTGGTGTGGTCAGCTAAAGGCGGGCGAGCATGCTTTATTTTATTAGAGCTACACTACTGATCACAGCACCTGCAGGAGGCTTCCACTGCATTCACACATGGCCAAGCACTAATCCAACTATGTGCTGGAGATGAATCTCTCTTCATCCCATAGAACCACAGAGCCTTCAGAGTTTTATAGCTTAGTGAGGTGTCTCTAAAGCTACCAAACCTGTGTAAAACCTTGAGGCAGTTCTGGATTGATCCTCCTGAGGATATGGATAATGAAACATGCACACACACACACACACACAAACCCAAATGCACACATCTGAGCCTTACTGCGGCTGAATGTAGAGTGTTCTGTGAAAAAACGGAAAGGTCTAAAACATACATAACAGACAAATTTACTTAACATATACACTCATTCTTAGTTGACACAGATATCTACCTGACTGGCAGATAGTTTAACACATAAAACAATATCTTCAATAACCACACATAAAAAAATGACACATTTTCAGTTCACTTAAACTCCTTTCATGAGATCTACTCAATCAAATAAGGCTGTTGAGGCAACAAACAATGCCATACCGCCATTAAATCAATCCCAAATGCCATGCATATCAACAAAAGTCACGACTGTATGCTGATCTATACCAAATTACTAAATAAAACCTCTACATGTGACATATTAACTATATGACTATGTGCTGTATTTTAATGTCTCACCTTAGCACCAAGATTTCTTTCTTAAAAAAAAAAAAAAAAACAGACAGAAGACAAAAAAAAAAAAAA
>VVHJ01001936.1:18012-34013 GCA_015107715.1 Tylochromis polylepis
CAGTAAGAGTGATGATTAAGAGTGCTCGAGTGCAGTAGCAAAGTTAGGTTGGGAATGAAAACATGGAGGGGAAATATGAGTATAAGGCATATCTCAGTCCTATAGTTTACAGGACAGAACCAGGACTCACCACTCCCTGCCATAGGATCAGGCCATCAGAGGAGCTGGTGTTGATCTCCATTTCAATTGTTTCTGGTGAATCGTGGGCACTTAAACAGAAAAAAAACAAAAAAAACAACAGCACCGCAATAATAATTTCACCTCATCGTTATATCAATTCATATAAATTCACTAAATGTGGAAATAAAATATTTACCTTCTTGGAAAAATGGATTTAGGAAGGGCAATGTATCCATTATTGTTGAAATGAGCTGCATACTGATAGGGTGAATCTGCAAAAAATACAATAAAATAAGCATAAAAAGAGATTCAAGTCACGATAAAGCTGTTTCACCTTCACTTGAACTTATGGTGCCCTCCAGTGGTAAAAGTATAGAAGAATTCCTGGTAAAACAGACTTGGTTAGATGCAACATTTCTAGACAATTTCTACAGTCACATTCTTAGACAGAAAAAAACCACTATGTAACCTTTTACACAGACTTTTTTTTTTAACTGTCTGTCTTGATCTGGCAGAAACAGCAACTAACCAACAATGAGACAAACCCAAGAATAGGGAATTGTTTTTTTCACTGACATTTTTTTTGCCTCTTGATTTTTTCTGATTTTTTTTTTGTTTTCACCAGTTTTGCATTTAGCATGATACCTCAACTGTACTCTCTCACTCGTCCAGGATGGCACATCAATACATGTCATTGCCAGGTTTCTTGTGTCTCCTAACACAGTCTCAAGAGCATGCAAGAGATTTTAGGAGACATACAGTTATTCTAGGAGAGCTTGACGAGGTCGTAGAAGGTCCTTAAACCATCAGCAGGACCGGTATCTGCTCCTTTGTGTAAGGAGGAACATGCTGAGCACTGCCAGAGCCCTACAAAATGACCTCCCGCAGGGCACCGGTGTGAATGTCTCTGATCAAACAATGAAGAAACAGACTTTATGACTTATGTTCACCCTGAGCACAGTGATGGTCTTGGGAGGCATATCCATGGAGGGATGCACAAACCCCTACAGGCTATCCTACAGAACCATGACTTTATAAAAGTCACACTTTAACACACCTATGCAATGAAATGTCACTGCTTAAATTTCATTATGTCCTCAGGATGAGAACATAATGATGAATATGCAAATACTGCTATTTTGAAAGTGTAGAACATCAAAACTCCAAGATGCAGACTTGTGTCAACACTTGCCAACATATGAGCAAATTATTTTCAGTTTCTTGCTCTTACAATGCCTCTGGTCTTTCACAGAGATCGGACAAAACTCATCACAGCCATGGCACCATGCACATATACCACTTAGTACATGATATGCTTGAAAATGACATTCTGACTGAACCAAACAATCATCACATTGTACTTTCAGCAGACACTTGAAGTTGTTAGTGAGACCACAAATATTCTGACATGGAGCAGACTCAATGACCTGACTTAGTTTCAAAGAGGAAACAAGTGTTTTGCTTTGGGGTTTTTTTTGTTTTGGTTGTACAAACAGGCAGGTTTTTGGTTTACAGAAACAAGACTGTATTTGTAAGTATCCATCTTACAGGCACAGGCATAACGAGAGCGAAAGAGAAAAAGAAAACAAGGGGAATTCCACATTTCTACCACTTCTAAAATGAAAATGGTGCAACTCCAATGCAGAGTGCATATATTGATTTATCTCCCAACTGCAGGTTACCACCTTATTACCCCTTAGTTTAAATGCGGAATTCCCCTCTCCCAACTTTCAGTGGGGAAGAGAGCCTCAGTTGCCAGGTGAGAATAAAGACGTCTGGATTGTGGTTTTGTGTGCATATATGTTAGGTAAAAGACAGTTCAGGTGGAGCTTTGAAGGGACATGGGGCCCCTCAAACTCAGACAGGGCCCTGTTAGTCACGGTCGCGTCAGGCAGACTGAATATTTAGATACTGTACCATTCGCCTCGCTAGACTCCAAATTCCTCAGGGCCTCTGGGAAGCTGACGACCTGGCCTGTGTGTGCAGGATATAGCGGTGAGAGTGCAGGAGTAAGACACGTGTAATTATTTAGGGTTAACCCTCCCAACACTGCATGCTGGGAGCAAACAGTTTGATGTAAGATGGGCTTTATTTTGTGGAAAATTTGAATCACATGTGCTGTATGTTTGTGACTGTGTGTGCAATCATTTTTGCTTCGATGATGAGTAACTTTGTCTAAAGGATATACATTTATGTACTAAGCAGTGTAACGTGAGAAGATACGAGTCCCTTTTTGCTCCTGGCTTAGACTGATTTAATGGCAACATGTAGTATTTTGCCTGTTAATACTTACTTTCTTCACAGTTGAGACCTGTGTACCCAGGTGTACACACACACTGATTGTTGATACAGATGCCTCCATTCTGGCAATGGAGGTTGCTATGGCACGCGTCCTTCACTATCTCACACCGTTCGCCTGCAGGGTCACATATCAATCATGAGTCATGAAAGGTCACAAGTCACGTTCACACAATTTAAGCTGAGGGACAGGGTTTACTCTTGTTACTGTTTCCTTTTTTTTAATGAAAAAATATTCTTTTTTTTTTTCTGATCATCAGCATTACTGAAGTTAGGAAGGTCATCTCAAACAGCGCGCCAAAGAATCCTGAAGACATCTAACACTTGCTATGTCTTCTTTTAAGCACTCACCTTCGAATCCATCCTTACAGAGGCACTGGTACTCATACTCAGCGCTAGACATGCAGTGACCACCATTCAGACAGGGCCGCCGGTCACATGGGCTGCTGTCCACACATTTACTGATAGATCTGCTCTCTGTGAAGCTGTAGGACAAATCCACCTTCTTGTTGTTGATGGAAACCTAAGCATGTAATACAAACAAATTCAAGCTTCCACACATTCAAATATATTGTGCAGCTGCATCTCATTTTTAGTACACAGAGATCTCACCTCTCCTATGCAGCCCTCAAACATGTCGCTGACATTAGCAGGCTTAGGCAGGATGTCCATGTTGGGCACTCCTCCTATGTACATGAGGGTGTGGATATTGAGGCCCTGGGCTTTGCCTGGAGATGTCTTTCTCTCCATTGGACCTTGGTCGACCCTTAGGTGGCCAGCCCTCTTGTTCCGCTCAGCCACAACTCTGTGCCACTGCCCCAGAGTGACTTGCTCAGGACTGACAAGTATTGCCTGGCCTGAAAGACAAATACAAAAACTATCAAGTTTAATTTGATATTAATTACAATAAGAAAAGAGTGCCATTTTTATTGATTTAAAAAGTTATATGTATGACAATATAATACAAAAAGTCATGGAGTGATATTTACATCAATATCTACTGTACATACTATAGATGTCACTACGTAAATTGTACATTTGCTTATTTTCAAATAAAAAAAATAAATATGATTTCTCTTTACCTGTGCCCAGTTCATATCTAAACTCTACATGTCCCTCCACCATGGAAATGGCAACGAAA
The DNA here is from genome assembly GCA_015107715.1 of Tylochromis polylepis. Lineage (NCBI taxonomy): Eukaryota > Metazoa > Chordata > Actinopteri > Cichliformes > Cichlidae > Tylochromis > Tylochromis polylepis. The sequence goes on from VVHJ01001936.1 coordinate 21,572, forward strand.
TCCTCCACCTTCATTTTTTTCCCACCACAGAAGAACATCAGGCCATCTCTCTGAACTGGCTTGAATTCCAGCTCAACACGCAGGTCATCATGGATGTTGGTCAGAGGAGGATAGGCGATGTATGACTCTTCGCCATCAAACAGTGGCGTGGTAACCAGTTCCCCTAGGAGAAAATTAATTTAAAAAAAACCCACTTAATTTCTTATAGCAGCATTATAAATAATACTATCTGCATATTACTTTTCTAGCTAGAAAAAAAAGCACCATACATATTTATCGTGACCATTGTAACAATATTTCATAATAGCTAAATTTTTCTGTTTTTATAAAAGACAAAGGTATCTTTCAACTTGCCATCCATGCATTTATCCCCAAATTTGCCAAGATGGCAGCGGCAGTCATAGCCAAGGCCATTCGGGCGGTTGATGCAAGTGGCATCTGGTCCACAGGCCTCTGAAAAAGGTGTGAAAAATGATAGAGTTCAACACTTTTGTTCAGTTATAATAATTCCCTCAGGAATATTCAGATACTTTGATTTAAATGTGGGGTCAATTAGTGATTTCACACGTACCTGAGTGACAGTGGAGAGAAGAGTGGTGTTGACAGTTGCTGCCTGTAAATCCTCTGGGGCAACTGCACTTATACAAACTAGCCTCTGAATCCTCACACATCCCTCCATTCTAATTAAGGATGTTACAGTTTGTTTTTACTGGTTATGACAAAATAAAACAGCAAAAAAATAAAGACGTGGATAGATTTAACTGACCTGGCATGGTTTATCTTCGCAGGTAGGACAGTTTGTCACACCAGTAGAGCTGCGGTCAAGGTCTTTAAAGATGACTTCCTCACCCTGGATGAATAGCTGACGAATACAGCCTGCACGGTACCAATACTCAGTAAGGGCAAATCATCACGCATATATACAGAACTTTCCCCACAATATAGTTCTGTTCTTTAGTAAAGCATGGGATGTCTTACCCACAAAACCAGTCTTAATTCCAGCAGTTTTGGCGAGGAGTGTGTAGTTGGGATAACCACCCACATACAGCTCCTCATTGAGATCCAGACCCTGGAACTTGCCCTTATTAACAGAAAAAAAAAAAAGACCACATTAACTTGCATAAAAAAAATGAAGTGCAAACAGCTGATCGGCTGTCTTGCTTTTACACTGACACCACAGTACCTGTGAGCTGCCATTGATGGGCTCCCCTCCATCTACAATAATATATCCTTGGGTGAGGTTGCGATGCAGCTCAACTGTGTGAAACTCTCCCAGTTTAATAGGGTTCGGGTCACGTATGGTGGCCATGCCAGAGCCTACATCAAACCTAAGATAACAGAGAGTTTATTTTTATAACCTGTCCATTTTTAAATTGTATCAATAGTATTTATGATAATATTAAGAACTCTGTTAGTTCAATTTAAACTGACCGGAATTCCAAGCGGCCACCCACCAGCCCCAGAGAGATAAAGTCAGCTCCTGTAGTCTTTCTCTGGCCATTGTAGAGGATCATACCTGCATAGCAAGAAGACTCAACACTAGTACAAAGTTGACTCTAGATCATTCCCCCCCACAATAATATCCATCTTAATAAGTCAAAAGAATCTACTAGAGTTATATAAACACATGATGTTATTTCAAGAATACCCTTGTCTCAGTGGTGCATAATTTATCTTTTTCAGCTGTGCCTTGATTTAATAGCACTGCTTCCAGAGTACTTATACGATATATAAGTGACTTGTTAGGATGGATATTGGTTGAAGTGTCATTCACACAGGAAGTGAACTGAAAGCTGGATGGTAAAGCAGCATGCTAGGGTGACACAAGTATAAAGCCAACCAAAGCCATTTTACAAACAGTCCTCCCATCACTAGGCTGCAAAATGGAACCAGTCACATCATAATGCTAGCATATTCTTATGTTTTCTTTCTCTACATGCTGGAAATATACATGCTTATATGAGGCTCGTGGGGAAATGGGAACATGCAATCTTGCATGTCTACCTTTATCATTACTGAAAATGGGTGATCAAGATGTTAAAAAAAAATAAGGATACTGTGCAACACGTAATTAATTATTATTCATTTGTCATTAATCTGAGGCTGCACATCTGTAATGTCACAGATAAATTGCAAAAAAATAAAACTGGCAATGATGAAAATGAGAGCCAAATAGTTTCCCATCAAGGCTGAATTATTTCATGCCCCACTCGTCCTGCACCAACTGTAGGTATGTCAAAAGAAACCAAATAACTACAGTGCTTGCAAAAGCGATTTGACTTTGGCTTCACATGTGCATTTGTAACATTGTTCTTCCTTATACATACGGTCATTTGAAGCACTGCTGCTTCGTACATAGCTTTGAAGCGGATGAACAAGACTGGGATGTGAAAGCAGACATGTAACCAAGCTTTTTTTAATACTGATCACACTAATAATACCAAAAGTGTTCTTGAAATCATGAATGAAAACTCAGTACAAAAACATTGGCCATGCACCATGTCGAATCCGTTTCACAGCCCCAAAAAATCAGCTCTGAGCTGGATGCATTATGGGAAAATCTGATGCAGCCAAAAAGCAATACTGCCAACATCAGCCTTGAGTTTCTGAGATTCTCAAGCACTGAGACTCACCAGCGTACAATATGAGACCTTCCCACCACACAAGTGAGATGTGAGAGAGATGGAAGGGACAGGAGATGCAGTGAAATTACACATGAGGAGATATGAAAAATATACAACAATGTGCAAGATTTAACAAAAAAGAAATGCCAACTATACACTATGCAATTAAAGCAGATTTAAGTATGTACATCCTTACCATCAACGTTATCAGGTCTAAAGTTGACCTTAATATTGAAAGCTTTATAGGCATTTTTGATTGTTGGCAGGGTGAGGTACGACGAGGGTTCCTGGGCAAAATATGGCATCACTCTCTCTGGAAAAAAAACAACAACAACAACAAAAAGAATCACATTATAATTAACACAGACTGTTCTTTGGTTCATACTCACAACTATTTACTAATACCGCTATCTGGTGTATCCTCAACTCCCCACACTAACCATGGACTTCAAGTTTCGTAAAGGACTCCACTTTGCCCTGCTTGTTTGAGGCAGTACAGACGTATGTGCCAGAATCGTCATGGGTGACCCGAGGAACTGTCAGCACGTTGGCTTCTTGGAAACACTTAGCAGGAAGCTCTCTATCAAGCTAGATAAACAAACACACAAAAAAAGACAATTTGTATGTAAAACACACTATCCACATATTTTTTAAATAAGGTTTGACCAAAGAGAGACTTTAGCCTCAATAATCTATCTTAGAAATGTGTGCTAGGCTACCTTAGACCATTTGATATCAGGAACAGGATATCCTGAGGCCACACAAGGCAAGACGGCATCTGACCCGACCGCCACCTCCTTCGTTTTTGGCAGAGCAGCAATTTGAGGAAGGGCTGTGCAAACAAGTTAGGAATTGAAATGATGATGAGTGAGAACTTAACAGTAAGCTTAAGTCATTAATATGTTTGAAAGTGCAAGCATCTGCCTATGTGATGAAAGGGAAAGATTTCCCATTATTAACTCACACTGGACATTCAGGACCACTTGAGACTGTACTGAGCCCACATCATTGGTGGCTGTGCAGCGGTACTGGCCAGCATCGGCCTCTGTCACCTGTTCAATCTTCAGCATTCCACCCTTCACTACAATGTGAGCTGGCAGAGACCCACCGACTTTGCTCCACTTCACTGTGGGCTCTGGGTCACCAACAGCCTGGCATTCAAACTCAACAGAGTTCCCAATCATGACTGTCTGCACTGAGGTACGTACGTTGATCATGACCTTTGGCAAGGCTGTGGGAAAAACCAAAAAAACCCCAAAGAAGAATAAAGTTGAAACTGGTCTGGATAAAGCAGTGTATACATTAGTATATACACAACGGATGTCACAGACCTTGGATTGTCAAACGAGCGGTGTCCTGTGCTTGACCATACACGCTGCTAGCTCGGCAGATATAAACACCTTCATTGCTTTGCTCTAGGTTTTCAATCCTGCAGGAAAAGGTGATTGAAAAAAAGCTGAACGCATATAATAGAACTACATTATTTTACTTTTGGTTCCATAGACCTCAGTTGTTGTAGAAAGAAAAAACAATTACAAACATATCAACAAACCACACTGTTGTGCTGGAGAGTGTATTTATCACAGTGAACATAGGCACTGCAGTTTATTTTTAGCTCATTCCTTATATACAAGCCTCCTGCTTGAAATAACCACAAGCACACCAAATCCATGTCTCAACATAGTCCCCATAAATTCATCATATTTTTTCCTTTATACGCAGTTTTCAGAATCTGCCCTTTAAAAATAAAATCACATAACTGTAACTTGTTTTAAAAATGTTCAGTAGGAACAAATTTACCTTTACGGAGACAATATAGAAAACTCAAAATGCATTAAGAGATTGACTAATGTGTTAGCTGAATTGACGCACCTCTGACTTGTTGACAAAAGCAAAAGTACAAAACAGCGCCTCATCTTTAGGTAGATCTTTTGAGTATGTTATGTTTAATTTGTTTTGGGAAGACTAAGATGTAAAGACTAAACTTTCAGGAGACACAAACATCTATACACTGACACATTTTTAATTATGACTTCTTTTCCATTTTCACTAATCCAAAACGAATTACCTGAGCACTCCATCCTTGATGTGGCTGTTTGGTGGCAGGGCTCCTCCTTCCTTTAGCCACTCAATCTTGGTTTCTACACCACCTGCTGCTGAACAGGTGAACTCCACAGCACTGCCCTGGGCTTTTACTTCAACCTGTGGTGCTACACGCACTGCCAACGGAGCTACAAAAAGGAAAGAGAAACGTGGTTTATAGGTTTTGCTGTGACACAGCACATAACTGTTACTGCTCCTCTCTCGAACCTTTTCACAAGAAGAATTATGAGTGGTATTTATTTTAGACTGTTGACCTAACTCACATCTGACTGTGACTTTTGCAATCACTTCACTGTTGCCCACTTTGTTGCTGGCCACACACTTGTAGCGTCCAGCATCCTCAGAGGTAGCTAGGTTTATCTGGAGGTCTCCTTCCCTAACCTCAGCCCTTGGCGAGAGGTTTCCATCCAGCTTGGTCCAAGTATAGGTCAAAGGAGGAGTTCCATGGGCCAGGCATTGCAACCTGATCACCTCCCCAACCCGCACAGCCACATCATTAGGCATAGAGGTGGCGTATGGAAGAGCTAGAGATAGGAGAGAAAAACTCAGTAGGTTAACTAGTCGCTTTTAACAAGATATGGACTGCAAAACAAAAGCAACAATGGCAATACAAACACTCACTCTCTACATCTAACGTAACGGTGACCTCAGTGGTGCCCATGTTGTTGGCGGCACTGCAAATGTATTCTCCAGAGTCTTGTCTGCCAACGTTGGGCAACACCAAGCTGTTGTTCCCAACCCTGTGCCTCCAAGGCAGAGGGGACCGCAGCTTGGACCACGTGATTTTTGGGGCAGGGAAGCCTACCAAAACACAAAGCAGGGAAATAAATATATTCTTTTCAGCTCAGCTTGAAAAGGACACTTTAAATCGAATGAAAGTGTTTACTTCTTGCAGTATTCACTTAAAATAAAGCTGATTCTACAGCTGTTACCTTTTTACAATAAAACATCATAAAAACTGTCACAGTATATTTATAAAAAGGTTTCAGATTAATTCAAAATAACTTGTCTGCGGTAATTACCATGGGCGTCACAGTGCAGTGTTGCAGTCTGACCCTCTACTACAATCATAAGCGGTTCAGGAACAAAGGCCCTGGGCACTGTAGGCAACTGGGATCCTCCCTCGACAGTTACTTCCACCTTGGTCTCAGTAGTACCTTCATTGTTTCGAGCTGCACACACATATGTGCCACTGTCTTCTGGACGTGCTACTAGTATCTGAAAAAAGGAAATAGTTAAAACACAAAATATTAAAATAAACAGACTAGCACTGATTGTAATTGCTGACTTTGAAGCTGGGTCTTTAACTAGGAAAACAGGTAGAAATTTGGATTGTTTTGAAAATTTTGACAGTGGTATAAGAATATCAGTACCTGCATGACTGCATTGGACTCCATGAGCACAGGACTGCTCAGCATGATCTTGCGGTTGTTGTCAAGCCTGTGCCATGAAACTGAGGGGCGGGGCTCTCCTGATGCTTGGCATTCCAGGTTAATGGGCTCACCCACCCTAATCTGCACAGGCCCGACAGGGGTGACGGTGGCCACAGGAGCCTCTGGAGGTACATACGCACAATATTGGTATGGATTTCTGATATTTGAGCAGCCACTAGAGGGAACCATTGTGCAAACCAGTTTGATTAAAGTGCTGAATGACATGCATGCAGCTTACCCTTAACAATCAAAGACACAATGGTGTGGGTGATGCCGAATGGGTTGCTTGCCACACAGCGATAGGCACCATGATTGATGGTGCGTGCATTGGTAATGGTAATAATAGAACCATCAGAGCTAACTTTGACATTTTCTGCAGAACAGAATGGCAAATAAAACATTAAATTAGCTTTAAAAACTGAAGAAGACGTTTGAAAATTAAAAATTTGTACTCAGCCTACAAAATCAGCAAGACTCTTCAGATAAATTTTGAAACGTGTTCTCCATAGAAAGATGACCATAGTCTTTCTCTCTCATCACAAACACTGAACAAACAATTAGAAGTGATCTTTTAATGGCTAGTATAGCCAGAAGGAAATGTGGCAGTGATATTCACTGGTACAAAGAGGTGTCTAATTACTTCTCTAAGACAGACTTTAAAAAGTGCGAACCTTTTTGGTGGTGTGGGGTTTGAAAGAAGTAAAACCTCAGGAGAAAGGAGAGGGCTAATGAAAGCTCATTTAGAGTTACTCTTTCACATCAAGTCTGGGAAATGTTAAGACAATGAGACTGGGGTGCTGTCTGAACATTTTCTTCTTTCATTTAGCAGAAAATACTTTGTATTAGTCACATTTTTAATACTAGAAAAACTCTGTGTGATTTAGGCTAAGAAGCTGCTTGATGAGAGCGTGGAGGACTAAGTAACAGAAGCTATGAAATTCAATGTCACAACTTTGAGCAATCTGAGATAATATGGACATTATACTTGGGAACTTTCAGGTTAAAGACCTTTTATTGTCCAATTCAACTGAGTTGGACATTTGGTAATGTTTAGAAAAGTTCAGAATTGTAGTACATGTGTGAAAACACCTTAGTTCTTATCCTTAAATCTCAGACAACTCTCAAAAACTTTCAAATATGTTTTTCTAGCCTTCAAGTAAACCCTTGATTTCACTCTAAAAGCTTTCCCTCTAGAAAATATGGATATTTATTGATCATATTTATAAGCAAGTGTGCAAATCTGTGACTGAATGCCAGAAAATCTTTTCAGATATTAGTATCAAATTTAGTCATGCAGAATGTTATTACAATAAAAAGGACGTTTTCTGAAAAACTCCCTGAATGAAGTTCAAAATGAGTAATTAAACAGAACATAATATGATGGGTGGACGGCAGCTGTAACTGACTGTAAATAATTATGTCATAAAATCAGTAGTCATTAAGCGGGTTTTGTTCCTTAAAGGCAGTTTGAGTACAGTAATTACCTGGCAGTGGCTTGTTACTGGCCAGTTTCCACTCAAGTCTAACAGGCTGGGCTCCACTGTACACATTGCATTTGAAGCTGGCTGACTCCCCTACACGCACTGCAGCGCTGTGGGGCTCAATGGCAATGATTGGGCTCTGTTGGCCTGCAGCAGAAACCAGTGGTTTTGACTGTGGACAAAATCTCTTTGAACAATCTCATTTCATTTAACTGATATACTAGTCACAAAAACATGAAGCAACAGATTCAGCATGGTGATGGGTTACACTGGCAGCTGGTAAAGTAACTCAAACATCACTGAAGTCAAGGAAGAAGTGAATGAGGATGAGATCATGGGATAGTTGCAGGAAAAATAATTTAATCTGAGGTCACACTGGGCAACCCTGGAAATTGAAAATGGAAAGTTCATTCATGAAGCGAAGCAGTGAGAACAACACCTTCCCATGTAATGCCCTGTTTCGCCCAGCTGCTGATGAATGCTGGCAAATAAAAATCCCTGGCACTGTCAATCTCAAGCATGGTGAAGGAAAGTGAGCTTAAACAATGTGAAAAAAAACCAGTGGGCTCTTATATTAATCAGTCTGTCAGTCAGTCTTTATAATAGAACACAGGAAACGCATCAAATATTTAAACTGAGTCGTTTTACTATTTCATGAAAAATATTAGATCATTTTGAATCTAATGGCAGTAACACATCGAAAAAAGACTGGGCAAAAAAGACTGGAAAAGTAAGCGCTACCAAAAAAACCCAAAAAACGCCAGTCTGCAGGAATAACACGTCATCAAATTATTTGAGCAATTTCAGAATAATGTTCCTCAACGTACAACTGTAAATTCTGAATCTCTCATATTATGGGGGTGCATTAGTGCCAATAGAATGGGCAGCTTGCACATCTGGAAAGGCACCATCAAAGCTGAAAGATACATACAGAGTTTAGAACATATGCTCCCATATGATATCTATTTCAGGGAAGGCCTTGCTTATTTCAGCAAGGCAATGCTAAACCGCATACTGCATCTACTACAGCATCATGGCTTCTTAGTAGAAGACTCCAGATGCTAATCTTTCACTTTTTAAAAACATGATGCACACCATGAAATAAAAAAAATACAACAATGTGTTTCTGTCATCAAATTCCAAATAAGCTAGTGCTTTTCTCAAAATGGTACAGTTTAAACATTTGATATGTTTTCTGTGTTCTATTGCGAATAAAATATCGGTTTATGAGATCTGAAAATCACTACATTCTATGTGTAGTGACATTTCACACAGTGTCCCAACTCTTTGAGAACTGGGCTTGTATCACCCGAATGAGGTTCTCAGTGCCACACAAACTTACGTGAAGAAGACGAAGTAACAGACACAGAGACAGAGGCCTGATGGACGTGAGATCCGGAGCCCCCGGGGTTTCCTTGTACTCGACAGATATACTCTCCTGAGTCCTCTGAAGTAGCTGACAGGATTCGTAGCTGACTGCCCACAACCTGCACAAAGGAATCGAGTCACTTCAACTGAACTTGCAAGATGAAATTACCACCTTACATTTACTACTGGCAACAAAAAAAAAATCAATACACTAATGAGCAAAACATTATAACCACTCACTAATGAAGCCAATGCAATTGATTATTATGTTTCAACAGTACACTTTAAGCTCAGGAATATATTCGCAGAAGTTACGGGAAATTTAATGATAGTTACTAACATAAAGTGTGCTGTTGTATATAGGGCTGCAAATTCACAGACCAGGGACTGAACTACATTTGGAGTAATGGAAGGAAGCCAGCCGATTCCCTTTTCTTTGAAATCGTGTGAACAGCTAACATTTACCAGGGGAAGCAATGCCACCAGGATGCACTGTGGGAAGGATGAACCTGGCAGCTAATTTCCCCAGATGAAAATCAAACTGAACATCTGTGAGCTGCTCTGGAACAACAAGTCTGTCATCACATCGAAACTTAGGGGAGTTAAAGGATTTGCAGTTTATATCTTATTGCCAGATACCACAAGGCCTGAAAAGTCCATTTCTTGGTGGTTTGCAGCTGTTTTGACAGATGTGTCCATCTAGATTATTTTGTGACATGTTTTTGGAGATATCAGTTTTGGAAATTTCAGCCTTTTCTTGAATATAATGGAACTAGATGGCACATCTTTCTAGTGGTCAAAGCATTAAAAAAAGAAAAAGTCAGCAGTAATGTCTCGTTCCAAATCTTCAAGTGCGTTCTTGCTTTTTACTGTTTTTACAAAGTTCTTTCTCCTGAAATATATGCCAACTGTGCGTACATTACTAGAGATTATATTACTATATCTGACATAAAAATGCTGACAAAACTGAAATAATCATAGGGGCTTAAACAAAAGTAGGTTGTGCATACACGGGACTTTGGCAAGAACCGAGATCCTTGTGGTTGTATAGTATGTAATGTACATATGTTGAGTGAGTCTAAGTCAAAGAACCAAATTTCTGTGCAGTCTGGAAAAGATGAAAGTTTTATAAATTATTTTCCCTTGCTAGCATATAAGATATCTCTTGTCAAATGGAGGAACAATGAGGCACAGTGTGTGATTACCTGGTGATTGGCAGAGAGGTGTCCACTAGCTTTCATCCAGATGACAGGGGGAGGAGGATTTCCTGGCGCAAAACAATTGAGCTCCAGATTCTTGCCTTCTTGGACATCGGCTATGGATGGCTGGATGCTCACCACATTATAGCTGTGATCAGCTGCATAGCACAAACACAAATAGATAAGCTGCACGGTGTTTTATCTGTCAGATTATTTATAGTTCTTTAAAGTAAAAAAACAATAAAATAAAATAAAAATTGAAAGTGACTTTAGTTTGACTACCATGCTGTCTTACCTTTGTGCACGCTGACTTTAATGGGAGCGCTATTTGAGCCAATGCTGTTGCTGCCAACACACATATAAGTACCCGAGTCGGCCGCCTTGATATTGGGGATGAACAGAGTACCGATGTCGGTGCGGTCATTACGAGCCTGGAGAGGACATAAAAAAAAATGAGACAAACTTAGAAACTGCATTACCATTCTTTTGTGAAATAATATACAACTTTGGCCATTACATTAAAACAGACATTATTTTACTTATATTTGCCTTATATTTGACAAGGATAAATCATAAACTGACAGAGCACATCACTTACCTGTGTCCCTTGAAACAGCACAAATATGACATTGCTGATTTAGTCACATTACTAGCTAACAGCTAATAGCAACACAAAAGCGCTACAGCATAGGTCTTGAAGACGAGACAAGAGCTGTTATTGCTATAGTTTGTACAGCTGTTTATGAATTTGGTGACACTGTCCATCGTACATGGACGTGTAGAAAGTAGTGCCAGCTTTACTACGATGACTGTTATGATTTGTTAATAGTCCATGATCAGTGATAGTTACAGCACTGTGCACTAATCTTGAGGGACTTTTCCTTATATTTTGTTCCCATGGAGCCAGCAGCCTTCTTTCTTTATTCATTTTTTTAAGTGGTCTCTTCTCCACTTCTCTTATGAAGGTCTTCTTGGAACACTGGATGTTTTGGGGTTTTTTAATCATTTTTAGACCATTTGCAAAGGAATGATTTTTGTTTGTTAAGCCACTTACCACTGACATATCAATCATTCAAGCATTAAAAGAAATCAGAGTTTTGTCTACATATAACAGACAACTTAGCAAAGATCCAATTTTAAATTATGGTAAATTATGGTGTGCTGCTAATCCTTAAAAATTTTGAGAAAACTGGAAAGGTGGAGGACAAAAGAAGTGGCAGGCCTAAAAAACTATCAACAGCAAATAACAGTATCTGTTCAGGAACAGGAAAAAAACAACTAAAGAAGCCTGGAGAGCTATTCCTGCAGACTGCTTCAAGAATTTACAAAAAACGTTGCTTAAGAGAGTTCAGCCTGTGTTGAATCATAAAAGTGGGCATCCCAAATATTGACTTTGAAGTTGGTTTGAAATGAACAAACTCTCTTTTTGCCTCATATAACGTACCTCAATTTATGCTTGCACATGTTTCAGTAAATCACTGGGCCTATTTTCCATTTTTCTAGCAAAATATAAAGAAATGTGGGGTGGCTCAAAACTTTTTGCACAGTACTGTAAATTTACTATGTTATTTTATCTGTTCGAAAAACAATTAACTGCTGGTGATCGTCAAAATGATGAAAAAATTACGACAGTTAGAGAAGACAGTTTGTGACAGTAAACATTTTAAAACTTTATATCCACCATCAAATATCTTAAAACAATTTCACCACTCATATTTACGAGCTCTCAAGACTTTTTGGCTCATGACCTATCAACTTGACTTGTTTGTACTCTACTCCACATGGCAGTCAGATGCCCAGCAAAGCTGAAAATGAGCTTGTATTAAGTTTGGAAACACCTTAGATGGGAGGAGAAACAGAAAGGGGATGGTCTGGGGAGGGATTACTGTATCCGGGGGGTGTTGGGGCATCCATGGACAAAGCTGCTTAGCTTCGGACCATTCAACCGTGAGGGAGGCTAAACCGAGCAGTGGCTGAGGCGGGCCCTGGCTCAATGTGTGTCTGAACCCATTGACAAGTTTTCAAAGCAAGCTGTTTGCTAGAGCATACAGAATTTCTGCGTGGTCGCACGGCAGAGCCCGGCTCCCCCTGGGAAAGGCTGACACAACGCAGTGGCTCTCTGAGGCAGAACTAAACAGGCCCCGAAGCCCTTGTCGAGCCGAGGAGGGCCGGTCAGAATCCAGACTAACACAAAACCCCCTGGGCAGGGGGGCAGAGGGCTACGCCTGGCATAG